>SNQJ01S0039808.1:52467-64310 GCA_010110895.2 Picea sitchensis
TGGCATATTGCATGATGTTGATGTACATGGTTGATGTACATAGGTGTTGTGCATGATGAGCACACATTTTTGTACAGGATGTGCTTGGTTGATATTTTTCTCATGATTCTTTATTTCAATGTTGACATATCTTTTTCTTCATGATGCTTGGTATAGCATGAATTTGATGCATGAACAAGTCCAAGGATTGTTATATGGTAGCACATTGTTCATCTCGCAGAGAAGATAGGGGAGACATCCCATAGGGGGAGTCATTTTTCTTCCCATGATTCTAGGAGGAGATATTTATCATATGCATACCTAGAAAAGAGCCCTATATTTGAATAAAGAGCACAGAGGCATAATTCTAGCAGGAGCGATGGTCACAGGGGGAGTATGTTCGATGTATTTTCAGCATTACATCAGAGTGATATCCCTTGCTCAAAAGGGAAGAGATTATTCAGAGGAAGATCAAAGGCACTCAGAAAGGGGGAGAATCCCAAAGGAAAGTTCAAGTAGGGGGAGAAGCCCCAAGAGGAAAATGGCCCTTTGCCATTGATGTCAAAGGGGGAGAGATAGTCACATTGATGTGATTGATGATTATTGATTGGGAGAGATAGTCACATTGACTATTGATGTACAACATGTCTTATCTACATGTTGACATCAATAATTGGTAATTAGTGTTGACATCAATATTGGTATTGCCATCAATGCCAAAGGGGGAGATTGTTGGATCATGTTGTCATTGATGCCAATGGTTTGATTAATTTATTTCAAGTGATTGATTGATACTAAAGGATTGATTGATTGATGATTGATGTAATGTAATATGTATTGTCCTTGATGAGAATGCATAGATGAAGATGGATCAATGAGTTGTCATTGATACATGATGAAGATGGATCGATGTGGTTTCATTGGTATATGATGCATTGTAACTTGGAAAAATGTATAGATGATTCATTATTTTCTTATCATGATTGATAAGGTGCACAAATGGATGAAATCCAAAGTGTTCCCCTTATGGTGAAATCCCTCATGGGAAGACGCTTTGCGGATTGAGTTATCCTAGAAGAATGGTTGGATGACCCATGCTCTCATTATTGTCTTATCATGATTGATAAGGTGCACAAATGGATGAACTCCAAAGTTGTCCCCTTATGGTGAAATCCCTCACGGGAATATACTTCGTAGATTGAATTATTCTAGAATAATGGTTGGAGGACCCATGCTTGTATGTGGAATAATGAGATGAAGATCAAGGAAATTGTTGGTGAAACTATCCTAGATGGATAGTGCTTTTCATGCCATTTATGGTGGAATGTGGAATGTAACATAACTTCTCATGGTTTGAGAGTTATGGCCTTACGAAGATGAAGGACCCCCACATGAAGGCTTGAAGCCTCCAAGGTCAAAGAAGTCAAAGTGACCTAAAAGAAGAAATCGTTATTTAAATGATAAAGTATTGGAGAACTTTCTATCTATGGAAAGTGGTTAACCCTAAAATAAGGAAAATAGGTTAAGTGGCCTAGAAATGATTTAATATTATTTAAATTATAAAGTAAAGTGACAAAGTCAAGGTGGATTATTTAAATAATAAAGAGAAGTGAAAAAATAAAGAAATGATAAATTAAGGTGACAAAATTAAGAAGGAATATTTAAATGATAAGTATTGGAGAACTTTCTATTTATAGAAAGTGGTTACCCTAAAATAAGAAAAATAGGTTAAGTGACCTAGAAATGGGTTAAGTGACCTACAAGTGGATTAACTATCCTAGAGGATGAAAGTATAAATAAGATAGCAATTTTCTCTTGTAGATCATCCTTTTTTGTGGATCAATGGAAAGCTTCTTGTGAGAATATCTTTTGGAGTATTGATTATGAGCTTCTTGAGCATTTTTGGTGTGTAACACTTGAGCATATTGAAGATATATAGGTTATTGAGGTAACAAAAGGATATCTAAGCCAAATTTTAGAGGAAAGGTGAAGAAAAGAGGGCCGGAATTCAAGGAAGGATAAATTATTTTCATGATGCATTCTAAGGTATGTTATTTATAGGTCATCTCACCATTTTCACAATAACTTTTTTTTTATAATGATTCAGATAGTGATATTGATATGCCATTGAGGAAAAATATTCAAGTATATGTGGTAAATACTTAATCTTTTGGGTCGTTTTTTTTTTGGAGATACACTCCGTGGAAAATAGGGTTTGTGGCTAGTCCGGAAACTAGTCTAAAATAGATGTTTCAGGTAAAAATGCCATAACTTCTTCATAACAGATCCAAATTCAGTGAGAATTTTTTTTTTGGTTATATTATAGTATTTAGTATGATGTATAACCATTTCATATTGATTTAACAAACATTGTGTGTGGGGTACACTCTACAAGGTCGCTCTCTAGAATAAGACAAAATTCAGCAAGGTATGCCATTTTTTCTATAAATCCTTTTCTGAGAGGTTCCAAGTAGTGACACCTGGAGGAATTTCATAAAACACATTGAAGAACATTGTGTATCAGTTTTAGATATTTATTCATTGCAAGTACAAAGTTATGATTATTTCAAGTTAGGGTTGTTGACGAATCCAAAACTAGTCATAGTTGAGACAATTAGTTGATGAGTTGGCACATACATGAGGTGTATAGTTGATGATGTTGGTACATATTGATGAGCCATTGTTGATGAGTAGCTGACACATGATTGGTATATACTTGGTGCATGGTTGGATGCCCTTGTTTATGGTACAGGTTGATTACAAGTTGTTTGGCACAGGTTGGTGCATGGTTGATGCACTTGTTTATGGTACAGATTGATATATGTTAAGGATTGTTGCCTCATATCACTTGGTGCTGAGGGTGTAAGTTGAGTCTTGCATTATCGAGATGGTTCTCTTGTAGAGTTGTACTCTATTCATTTGTTGCTGAAAAACCCCAAGTATTGTAGTCCGTAATAAAAATAAAATTGTACATACATCTTGTGTTCTTTGTGTTCCTTGTGGTGATGACTTGTTGATGATATATTGTTGATATATGTTGTTGATATGTGTTGACATTTAACTGGTTATAAATGACATCAATGAGTGATGATTTAATGGTTATTGTTAACTCCCCCCCCTCTCAATGTAGTTGGTGTGTCCAACAACATCAAGTTTCTTTTCAGCTTGGGAAGATAGATTACATTATGTAGAAGAAAATTTGAGAGTCCAGGAAACTTAAGCATGATGGTGCCCATTCCCGAAGGCTTGAGACTTGATCTATATGCAAAGTACACTACACCATCTACATTTTCCTCAAATTATTCGAAGAAATCTCTTCGAGCTATCATGTGGGAGGTCACGCCTATGTCAAGAATCCATGCATCTCCCTAAGAAGCAAGTGAAACATTAAATATATATCCAGTTACTCCTATATTGCAATGGGAAACTATGTAATGAACAAGTGCTTTACCTTTCGTCAGGTCTTTATATTTTCCTTCTGTCTGATCTTTCTTGTCATTGATATTCATTATGTAGGCCTTTGCTTCATGTCCATTATTTCTACAATAGAAAAAACACAAGTCAAATCTATCATGGGGATTATGCCAACAACCCCCCCCCCCGAATTTTGAACTTCTTCTTGTTGTGTACTTTCATTTATTTTGATGAATGAATGCAAGAAATCTTGGTCATTACAAGAAACTATATTTGATCTCGTTATTCACTAGTCTAATGGTTGATGATTATAGTGCCAAAGAATTCAAATATGCATGCATTGAAGGTCGTGCATGAGTGTTCCCATGTTTGAAAAAAAAATCCTCTGATATTTTCAAAACCACTTCACATATTTGAAATTCTTACAAAGAAATGAAACATATGTTGCCTTGGAATTTGTTCTCTATGCACCAATGATTATTTTGTATATATTAACTAGTTTTGAGATAAACTATGCACCGAGAGAACAGTTAAATATGGATTTATCCTTGTGTCGATTCATCACGAGCAAGTAGAGTGGGATAAGCTGATATGAAAAATGAGATTATTCTTATTCCTTCTCTCCTCTAGTGATGGATCGAATACCTGTGTCACATTTCACATACATAATCCGAGAATCATAAGAATATAATCATGTGGTTATCTAGATGGATTGTGGGTAGCGTGAGTTTTGAAGTCGAGGGAATGTAGTGAAGGTCGAGGTAGACCACCATTTAGGTGAGACTAGGGCGAAAATGAGACTTCACATCCCGGAGGTGGCCACGGGTTGTGATGAGGCATAGAGTTTTGGTAGTGGAAACTAAAAGTTGCAATGAAATTGAGAGCTAGCCAGACGAAAAGAGACCCATACCCATTTTTGGTTTCTTGCATGGTGATCAATACACCAGACCATCTTCTATGGAAGTTTACAACAACATAGGAGGTGATAAAAAAATGTGAGTTAATTATGACGTAGCCCATGCGTCGATGGGAATGGATGAGGAGAGTTGTGATAGGGTTTTTGTGAAGGAATTCAAGCATCAATGAACACAATGCATTGGTAGATAAATCACTCAGACGATTCTTTCTTGGGGTGCACTGATTCTTGTGTTGGATACTAGTTAAGGCCTATGAAAAGAGAAACATGGAAACAAATGGATTGAGAGAGTCATGTGAAGTTACATTTTAGCTCAGATATTAGGGTTTAGCACAACAAAAGATGCAAGGGAAGTGATAATGAACCTTGGAAACCTGACGGTCCATGATAGAGGGATAGAAGGATAGGTGTTAGAAATAGGGAAAGAAACAAAAAAATATACTTAAAAAATATATATGTTAGCTAAATCAGCAAGAACACAGTAAATCTAAATAGATCTGAACTTATAAAATATTTTTGAGTATTCAAAGTAGTTAGATCTAAACTATAAAAACATTTCTAAGTAAACAAAACAGTTAGATCTGAACTAAACAATATTTCTGAGTAATGCAAATCAAATTAGATCTAAGTTTATCATTCAACACATCAAACTAAAGTAGATATAGAACATTCAGATCTAATTAATGCAAACTAAAGTAGATCTGCGTAATGAAAACAAAGTATTTCTAGATATAGAACATTCAGCATTACAAATAGTTGATCTGAGTTTAAGAAAATAGATAAAACTGAAACTGTAACTTACCTCTGAAGATTACCTCTGTGTAATGAAGAAAATCTTGACACACATGTGAAATGTTAATCCTCTGATGTTATTCTCAGATATAGTATTTGACTCATAGATCAACCACTAAGGGTTATATCTCTATAGAAGAGATTCTAGGATTTTTTTCCACCATAGAAAAACCTCAGAAAGTGTCAACAAAACCCCAAACAAATTTATGGAAGTAAACCCTTGTGACAGCAAGAGAGGGACAGTCTAGAAGTTACAGATCCACTCAAAATAAGGATGGTTTCCTATTGAAATGGTCTAACAACCCAACATGAAGGTTCTATCCCTCTGAGGTTCCAGATCTTCTCAAGAGTGGGAGGACAACCTATAGAAGAGGGGCCTTCACTTAGGAGAGGGTCAGCTTCTGGAAGACTGGAAGAGTGAGGAGAGGGTGACAGCTTAAACAAAACAAAGATGATGGGGGCATGGACCTGGCAGCAGCACCCTCAACACAACAACCATCAACGCAACACCTAAAAGGACCTGGCAACATCAAGAGGAACAACGCTCAACACAACAACCTAAATTTCTAGCACAAATAATGGAGGCCGAACTGAACTGTCAAGGGAGGCCGCAACACATAGAAAGAAAACTCAAAGCAATCTACCACATAACATAGGAGAGTGAGTGAGTGAATAGAAACGTGAGGGAAAGGGTTTCTATTTATAGTTTTAGGCTAGGGCTTGGGGTTATAAAACTATAATTGATATAATGACATATTAATTTAATATGCCACATTTAATTATTAATTAATATTTCTATTTTAATATTATTAATCCCTAAAAAAAATACAAACCCCACTCAAACCCAAACTGAAGAACCAAAGGGTGAATAACAAACTAGGGGTTACGAGAGGGAAAAAGGGGTTTTCTTAGTGGCAACACATGTCCATATGATTCTCAAGGTGACCAATTAACTTTATCATCACTGCATAAGGAATACATCACACAATGTGGTCATGTTCATCTTCATAGTCTCTCCTAGGTCCCGTGGACCATCCTGGGAGAGAGGAAGAGGATCACACACCAACACATCTTGGTATTACACCAAGATCTACCTGATCAAAGACCAGGTTTCCCCAGAACACATATGGGGTCTTATCCACCAAGGATCAACCCATGCTTTAGGCATGGGTACCCTAGAACACATCCATGGGCCCTAGACATATCTAGGGACTTATACTACTTGGTCCCAGAACAAGAACCCCGATCATCTACTGGGGGCGATCCCAAGGGTCTTTTTCCATGGCTCTAACTACTTGGTCCCATACCAAGGGTCTTATGCCATCCTCCAGGGAGAATGGCTCTTGCAGCTGCATTAAATTCAACACTCCCTCTCAGCAAGAGAGACATTCTCAACAACACCAAGCTTGTCTTGAAAGTACACAAACTTTGTCAAGGATAGAGGCTTGGCCAAAATATATGTCGTATGTTCTGTCGTTGGAACATACTGAATATGAAGAATGTTCTTCTGTACCATGTCCTAGACATAGTGATATCTCATCTCAATGTGCTTCGACCTGTCATGAAACACCGGATTCTCGGAGAGCTTTATACAACTCTGGTTGTCATAGTGAATGACTGTGGGTTCTATCTCTATACTGAAAAATTCTGAAAGTAGCTTCCTAAGCCACACTGCCTCTCTGCTAGAAACACTTGCAACAATGTATTCTTCTTTTGTGGTATTCTGGGCTATGGAGCCTTGTTTCCTGTTGGACCAGGAAATCATTGTTGAACCCAAACTGAAGCAATATCTGGAAGTGCTCCTCCGATCCACTGTACTGCCAATCCAATCTGAATATGTAAATCCATGAAGCATTACACCTCCACTGGAAGTGTATCTGATACCATAGGCTATATTTCCCTAAACATATCTCACAATATGTTTAACAGAAACCAAATGTATATGATTTGGTTCACACATGAACTAGATGAGGGCATTTATTGCATAACAAATGTCTGGTCTAGTATGTACGAGGTACATCAATTATCCAATGATCTGTCGATATAAGATGGGGTCTTCCGGATCTAAAAATGTAACCTGATCTTGTAATTTATTTAGGTTAGAGATCATTGGTGTGGTCATGGACTTACAATCCATCATGCCAAATCTACAGAGCACATCAACTGGATATTTTCTCTATGAGAGAAAGATCTCACCTAGTTTCTACCAAACCTCCAAGCCCAAGAAATAATGCATGAGCCCCAAGTCCTTCATTTCAAATTCTACAGAAATATCCCTCTTAGTCTGATCTATCAAGTTTTCATCTCCAGTGAGGAACAAATAATCCACATATAAGACTAAGATAACCGGATGATTTCGTACAATATTTATATAAATATTGGGATCTGCTATGCTCTTGGTGAATCCAAGACTTTGTAGCAAGTTGTTTATTCTATCATACCAAGTTCTCGGAGCTTGCTTCAACCCGTACAGGGCTTTCTTGAGTTTGCACACATGAGATTCTTTCTCATGGATCATGAAACCTTTAGGTTGTTCGATATATACTTGTTTCTCAACTTCACCATTAAGAAAAGCAATGTTAATGTCCATCTAATGAAGTTTCTAGCCAAAGACAGTGGCAAGAGAGACAATAATCCTGATGGAAGTATATATGGAAACTGGAGAAAAAATCTTGTCATAGTCAATTCCTTATTTCTGAGAGAAACCATGAGCCATGAATCTAGCCTTGTATTTTTCAATACTTCCATATGTTGCATGCTTTATCTTATAAATCCATTTGGAAGTTATCACTGATTTTCCACGAGGTCCAGGAACCATTGCCCATACATTATTCTCTGGAATTGAATCATATTATTCTATCATAGCATCTTTCCACACTTGATGTTTGGAGGCTTCTTCAAATGTGGAAGGTTCTGAATCAATCACAATATTCAACTTAGTTATGAGGCCGGAGTACTTATATGGTTTTGTTCTTTCTCTGAAAGTGCCCTTAGGGGCTGAATGCTTTTCTGCTTCCTTTAGAATTTCTCGGCACCAAGATGGTTTCCTTTTAATAGGAGGTTTCTCTAAAGTAAAATCAATAGTATCCCTTGAGGGATCCACTAGGAGTTTTGAGGTCTCCTCTCTCTTCTCATCTGGAAGAGGCGAATCTGATGATTCAAGCGATGGAGATTCATGCTCCTCTGAATCACATGGAAGTTCTCTGACCTGGCGAAAAGTTGCTTCTTCATAAAAAGTCACGTCTCTACCTACATCGATGAACTTTTGACTTGGGATATAAACTTTGTAAGCCTTTGAGTTTTCACTATATCCCACAAAATTTCCTTTCTTTCTGGAGGGCTCTAGCTTAGTCCTTTTTTATTTTGGAATGTGAATATAGACTAGACTGCCAAATATTCTCAAGTGATCATCTGAAGGCTTTATACCGCTGAAAACATCTTCTGGAGTTGTTCTTCAAGAACTTTGTGTGGACATATGTTCTGAATGTAGACAGAAGTACTGGCCACTTCGGCCCAAAGAGCTAAAGGTAAGTTTTGGTCATACATCATGGCCCTGGCTACTTCACAGATAGTTCTATTATTTCTTTTTGTGACCCCATTCTGATGGGGGTTATATGGCACAGTCAACTCCCTCTTCATCCCAGAAGCCCAACAGAGTTCATCATATTTGAAGGACTCAAAATATTTACCATTGTCTATTCTGAAAACCTAGATGTGTCTTCCTGTCTGATTTTCAACAAGATTCTAGAAATCTTGAAATCTACTAAAAGATTCATCTTTAGTCTTTAAAAAATAAATCTAAGTTTTACGAGAACAATCATCAATAAAAATGACATAGTAAATACAACCATTCATAGATGAAGCAGTCATGGGCCCACAAAGATCAGAATGAATTAGATCTAGAATGCCATTAGATTTTCTATTATTGTGAAGATAGGGTTTCTTTGTATTGTTACTGAGTGCACAACCTCTACAAACACTATCATTCTGAAAAGAAAATATTGGCATACTTTTCACCATATTTTGAAAACCTAGAAGTGCGTTGTAGTTTAGATGTCCAAGCCTCATGTGCCAAAGCTCGCAGGGATTTATCATCTCGTGAGCTAGTGTTTGAACAATTTGACCTGATATTTTATAAAGACCACTCTCACAAGTTCCAATAGTCATAGTAGTGCTTGTATATCCATTTGAGGGCCACATGAGAGCCTTCTCTTTGGTGAAGGCTATTGAGTATCCTTTTCTTTCTAACACTACAACTGAGATTAGATTTTTCTTTCAACCAAGAACATAAATAAATTTATCAATATGAAATATATTACTTGATTGAAGTTGGAAATAAGCATATCCAAATCCTTTTATGTCATAAGTACCATCATCACCCAGTTCTACATTTACATTAAAATTCTTGTCCCGATAGTTTGCAATATTTTGTTTGAAGCCTGTCATGTGTTTGGAAGCCCCGTTGTCCATTAACCAAATCTCCTACGACTTGGTTATAGTGCTAGAAAGAGCTGAGATGAGATAATATCTTTTATGTTGTTCTTTCTCTTTAGTGGCTGCCCTGTTTTGTCTTCTTTGAGGTTCCTCTTGAGGTTTATCCTCTTCAATGGCAACTGAGGCTTGGAACTTTCCTTTTATTTTCTGCTGAGAGGGAGGGTTCCTGCAATCTCTTGCATAATGTCCTATCTTATTTCAATTAAAACATTTTACTTTAGATAAATGAGGATTAAGATGAGATAACTTACCTTGAGGTTTCTTACCTTTGCCTTTAGATTGAGGGAACTTCTTGCATTTCTTGGCTTTCACTGAAAGGGCATGATCTTTTAGAATTGAATGATCATTTATGATTTTGAGTCTTCCTTCTTATTCTAAGAAGTCATGTCATAATATGTCAAAGTTAGGTTGGGATTCTCTTCCATTGACAGATGCGAGAAAAACTCCCCATGAATCAGGGAGTCCATCAACTGAAGTTTGCACAAGGTCATCATCATGTACAACAACTCCTATTGCTATAAGTTGATCTCTGGTTTGAGAAATATCGGAGAAGAAGAAAACAATTGATTCATCTTTTCCCATTCTCAAAGTATGTAGTTGTTTCTTCAATATTCTATTCTGAGTTGGTGCCTTCTTTTCATAGGCGTTTGCCAAAGCATTAAAAGAATCTTTGGCAGTCATTAGATTACCAATCATGGGCATCATGTTGTCCTTAACAGAATAAAAAATGACTCTTTTAGACTTGGCTTGTTTCTTTCTATATGCTTCCTTGGTTGTGTTTTAAGTGGGTTCTTCAATTACCCTAGTGATCAACTCTTCTAGTTCACTCTCTTCAAGAATGTTAAGTATTCTTCATTTCCAAGCATTGAAGTTGGAGGCCCCTATAAGTATGTCTTCAAATTTCATTGAAGAGGAGGCCATGTTGAGTTCTCTGAATCAGTTTAGTAAATAAGATCTGTTGATCTACAAAACAAACCCTAACAATGTGGATCTACGCAGGCTCAAGTCAGAACTTCTTGAGCTCTTTTCACATCCTAAGCTTTGATACCATGTTAGAAATAGGGAAATAAACATAAAACATACTTAAAAAAAAAATTGTTAGCTAGATCAGCAAGAACACAGTAAATCTAAACAGATATGAACTTATAAAATATTTCTGAGTATGCAAAGTAGTTAGATATGAACTATAAAAACATTTATGAGTATACAGAACAATTAGATCTAAACTAAACAATACTTCTAAGTAATGAAAATCAAAGTAGATCTAAGTTTATCATTCAACACATCAAACTAAAGTAGATCTAGAACATTCAGAATGAGTAATGAACACTAAATTAGATCTGAGTAATGCAAAAAAAGTATTTCTATATCTAGAACATTCAGCATTACAAATAGTAGATCTGAGTTTAAGCAAATAGATAAAACTGTAACTGTAACTTACCTCTGAAGATTACCTTTGTATAATGAAGAAAATCTTAACACACATGTGAAATTTTAAGCCTCTGAAGTTATGCTCAGATATAGTCTTGGTCTCATAGATCAATCACTAAGGGTTATATCTCTATAGAAGAGAATATAGGATTGTTTTCCACCATAGAAAAACCTCAGAAAGTGTCAACAAAACCCCAAACAGATTTATGGAAGTAAACCCTTGTGACAACAAGAGAGGGACAATCTGAAAGTTACAGATCCACTTAAAAGAGGGATGGTTGCCTATTGTAATGGTCTAACAACCCAGCATGAAGGTTGTGGCCCTCTGAGGTTCCCGATCTACTCAAGAGTGGGACAGTAGCCTCTAGAAGAGGGTCTGTCACTTAGGAGAGGGTCGGCTGCTAGAAGACTGGCAAAGTGAGGAGAGGGCGAGAGCTTAAACAAAACATAGATGATGGATGGATGGACTTGGCATAAACACCCTCAATGAATCACCTAAAAGGACCTGGAAACAACAAGAGGAACAACCCTCAACACAACAACCTAAATTTCCAGCACAAAGAACGGAGGCCAAACTGAACTGTCAAGGGAGTCCGCAACACATAGAAATAAAACTCAAAGAAATCCACCACATAGCATAGGAGAGTGAGTGAGTGAATAGAAAAGTTAGGGAAGGGGTTTTTATTTATAGTTTTAGGCTAGGTATTAGGGTTATAAAAATATAATTAATATAATGACATATTAATTAATATAAATATTAATTTAATATGTCACATTTAAATATTAATTAATATTTCTATTTTAATCTTATTAAGCC
>SNQJ01S0039809.1:0-15558 GCA_010110895.2 Picea sitchensis
CTAGTTGAATGGTTTGTTTATGCTCAAGACCATTATCAGTTATACCTCCCTAGCTAGGAGGGAGTGTTGATATTATGGTAGCTTTGGGAGGTATCAACCTCCATTGTGACCTTTGACAAGATTAGAATATTTTGGAAGCAATAAAAGAAGTGAATGTAACCTTAGAAGAGATGTCGGCTAATAGAGATAATTAATATGAATTAATTAGTACCCAGAATGAGAAGTTGGCCCAAGCAGTCTACCAGAACTAGTATAAATACAGGGCACCAGTCTTCACTTTACACACAACTCTCAGAATTGTAGATAGACACTTGTGTGCACTGTAGTTGGGTAGTCTTGTGCGCAAATCCTTGAGAAGGTGTTGTCGCCAGTTCTAAAGTCTATAGTTTCTATGTTTCTGGGTTGGACTCTCTAATCACCTTTGGTTACTTCTTTCTTGGTGCATTAGAATTTCTTGGCTATTGATTTGCTACCAAGATTCTTCTCTCCGTCAAGGTCAAGGTGCTTAGGGGTGGCTTCGGTCTATGGTTGGGTGACAATAGTGATGTTTTCTATGGTTAAACAAGCACATTCTAATAGAGGGTAGCCCTCAATAAAAATGGTTTGGGTTGTCATCTTCATAGGACTACTTTTCATGCGTATATGATTCATATATTTGGGAGCCCGATGATGACATAAATATAGATTTATTCGAGGACTCGCAACCATTTTCATCAGTATTATTGGAGGAATACCAGGATGTGGCCACCTCAGAGTGATCAAAGGCTCACTCTACAAATAGGAAGTACTTTCATATTGATGACTTCTACAAGGATTCGAAGATAAAGAGGGTGTGATTTTATAGACCTGAGTCTATCCCTTACCTCACTTCCTCTTCTTAGGGAAATCATGAGGTTTTCTTGGGACCTCTCATTTCTTATCGGTCTTTAGGAAACATCGATCCTATTGAGAAGGAGAAAGATGATCCTTATTCTACATATAGAAAACCCCTTCAGATATGGATTGATCGAGCTTGTCATTATCACTTCATGTAGGATTCCTTGCATGATCAGAGTTGTGGAGATTCTTTCCAATAGTGTTTCCTCCCTCCCACCCATCTCCATGAGTTTCATTTCATGATTGATTATATATCTATTTATTCTCATGATCATTGTGTGCTCGACTTATCATTGTTGTTTTACGTAATCAAGCACAGGGGGAGATACTTTGATGGAATGATCAACTGGTTGCACTAGTTGTATGACTTCACCTGACATCATCTATTGCTTGATCTTCAGAGCCTCGAGGGCCCCAGGTAAGTAGATAAGTCATTTTTATTTCTTGCATTTGCATCTTGATTTTTCATATTAATTTATATGCATTTCATTTTTCATTTTTCTTTGTTTTCATATTTATTTCATGCTTAGTTTAGAAGTTAAAAAAAAAATGCTAAAATTTTATTTTCTAGATTAGTTTTTTTTTTACTTTTTATGGACAAAGGGTGATAGCACCACCATAGATGATCTAATGTTTTTTTCTTAGTTTTGGCAGGCACAGGTCTACCAGGATATGTTGTGGTTCTCATGAAATCTACGGTGAGCACATGTCCCCAAGTAGGAGCCAGATTTTATCCCCACTTTGTGGGATAAATAGGAAGATCATGTCTTGAGGCCCTCAGATTGCATATATGGAGTGTCTAGAGACTAGATGACTAGTAGTGTCCACTTACACAAATGGAGACCCTCCTCACCACCATAGAGGTTAGGATTTTCAGATGGAATTCACCACACCAATTGGATTCTGAAAAGCATCAGGCCTTGCTCCATGAGGTACAAGTCAGGTATTAAGGTGAGTGTCATTTAAATATTTGAGGCATTTTGAGTATGTTGTATCTTAGACTACTTTATATTTCATGACATATGCTTGTAAATTATTCATTTTTCCTCGTTTTACCTCGGTGGTTGACATTGTGCCCTAGTAAGTGGTTTTCCTCAAGAATGATTTTGCTACTAGGAACTCTCTTGACGATCCACCATACCATTACCAACCATTCTTACCACTTTCTATCACTAAAACCACCCCATTTCCTTGTCTCTTGCGATTTTAGGGTGTACTGGCCCAAGAAGGGGTTTTCCCTCATTCTATGGGAAGAAGGGGCTAAAGGCCTTGAGGGATTTTTGTTGGTTAAAAATATAAAATCCTATATATAGACCTTCTATATGCTTCACCCAGGGATCCCCCAAGAAAATAATGGAATGCTTATTTGTAATAAAGGGGGGACCCATAAGAGTAAAAAATAATGAATTTTTAGGGGGTTAGTTGGAGGATAGGAAGTATCTTCATGAGCCATCCTATCAGGATCATGGGTATCTAGTGGTATAAAATTACCATCATCTGGTCACCAAGCCAGGGTAATGTCTCTCAGTTGCATGGTTGCGAGAAATGGGTCTCATCATGAGTCATCCTTCTCATTGTCGCAAGATACTTGTGAGTGACATTGTCATTATCTAAACACCATGCTAGGGAAGTGACCTTCAAATCGTCCTTAAAACATGAAAGAAAAAAATTATGGAAAGATTATGGGCTTGGAAAATGATCATTGGAAATGAAGGTGCCACACACCCTCTACAAAGGTACCCATGAATGAGACACTACAACCCATTGTATGTAATGAACCCCATGCCCAGTGAGTTTTGATCCATAACCACTTGATCTCCTTCAAATGGCTTAGAGAGGAATCACTTGGGAAAAAATCCTTGACCTAGGGAAAGATCTACCCAATAGGACACCTCATCAAGCCTCCCATATCCAAGCTTGGCAAGTTGCATAATGTATTTGAGCACTTATTTATTTGACCAGGTAATATTTGATGCACATGCTTAGGTGGCTCATTTATTGATTTTATTTACTCACCATGATATTATGACTTGAGATCCTTGTAGGGCATGCTTATTTGTATTTGCAGGACCTAGTTTGTGGACGATTTTGGAAGAACAAGCCTAGCTTGGGCTTTGATAGGCATTCAAGCCCACAGGTTGGATACCAAGGGCCCACATGTCAGATGATAAAGACGAACCTTTGGAGGCATATAAGGAACCTTATACGACCTCACCATGCCCTCACAATCCAAATGATTTTCTTTAGAGACCTAAAATGTCACCTTAAGGGGCTTCACATCATGCTTGAGGGGCTTGAGGTGGTGTAGAGTACACATGGTACGTTTTGAAGGAAGTAACCCTTGGATCATGGAATAGAAGGTTGGATCAGAGACACATGGCCTTTAGAGGCCCAAATAAATCATCTCCAACTCAATGTTTGACCTAAAAGGGTCAAAACGTCCCTCCTAAAAAGTGGTGTCTTGCTTTAGGGTTTTCATTTGTGCAAAAAGTAAAAATTAGAATGAATTGTTTAATATTATTTTGTAAAGGGGAAAGATTAGGTTTGTTGACCCCTAATATTGTGGTTTACCATTAAAATTATGTGGACAAACTAAGTGAATGACATTTTGTATAAATAGAGATCATAAGATCTCATTTTAAAATATAACTCTCCCATTTGGAGAGGCCTTGAACTAAAATTTTCTCTACCTTTGGCTATTTATCTCTTGTTCTCTTGTATATGGCTATTCTTTTTTCGTTAATGGTTGGTGGAAGTAATGCACTAGCCTTGGAAGGATTTTATCTTGCTATTTTGGAGGTTTGTCTTAGCATCTCTCCTTGAATTGGTAATAAAATATGCATTGTGCTATCATTTGTTTTCCAAGTCAAGGTTCATTGTTTCTAGAGCTAGGTGGTAAGTATAAGGGAATACACCCCCACCTTAGTCTCCATCATAATTTTTCTTAAGTGTTGTTTATTTAAGAAGGGTTTGCTAAGAGAAGTATAAGTGCATACACCCTCTTGCTCCAAACCCTAGTTAGGGATACTTGCCTTGGGGGGTAAGAGAATTTATACCCCCAAGGAGGTAGTACCTCTATCTTATTCTTTTCTTGAATCTATTAACCCAATCATTAAGGGCACTAGTCATCACTTGTTGCATTGGAGAAATAAATTGTTGCCTCGGGGTACGTGAAAACTCGTCCTTTCTGAGATATGATTGGTTGGATTTGTTCTCCTTGCTAGGGCGCACATTTTTCCCTATAGGGCGAAATATTTGTGGGGTAGAAACCCTGTTGTCATAAAACTAGGTCTTATGTCCTAAAACAACTCTACAAACCCTATTTATACCATCACTTTGCCTATACTTCATCAAAATCAACAAATAAATAGTTAAATTTGCTTTCCTTGAAAAGATCTATTGAATGGTGCACTTGGATTTTGGATTTGTTGAAGTATTATTTCTTCTGTATCTATTTAAAGTTGCATCCATAATGTTATAGTCCAAAACACCTTACATGTGCATACAAGACATTGGCCTTTCCACTTGCATAATTTTCCAAAATATTGTTGAGGCTTCTTATTAAAAAACATTTTTTGGAACATGTACGCACCTTGCTGAACCGATAGCCCTCATACACGTGCATGCTACATACTAGTTATCCCATGTACATACATGATATGCATACTAGTTAGCCCACGTTTACCTCCAAAAATTGCAAGGAATTCGGCAGAATTTACGGGCTATCGAGGGTTTCCTAACCATTTTACCCCTTGTATCCCATCCCCAAACTGAATAATCATATTTTTCTCATATAAAAAGAGGTCTTGGGGTGTCATTTGAGAACACAACCAAGAGAATAAGAAAACTCTGCCAAAATCCCTTCCCCTTCTTAGCCCAAGTTTTGCATCATATTCTAAGGTTTGGCCTCAACATTCCCCTCCAGCCCTTTCTCCTTATACAACCCTTTCCCCTTTCCCAAGCGATAAGTTGGTTGTGAGAAGAAAACGTGGAATTGGTGCACTTAGAGCCACAATAGAGGAGCTCAGACCTAGTTCGCGGAGTGATTGTCGACAAAGGTTGTAATCATTTTTGGATTGAAACTTAATAAAAGAGTTCATTTTTGTCCCAAAACATTATGTCTTTATGCTTTTATTGATTAATGCATCTATGTCTATATTTGAACATTGAAAGTGATAGGTAGAGATTATATGTGTTGTAGCATTATTTTCCTAAGCTTTTTGTAGGTCAACTTTGGGAGGAGACCCGCAACCTAGGAAGCTACAAAGGAGAAAAAGGTCTACACTGGCCGAAAAAACTAAAGGTGCACCCATTGACCTTATTTCCTCTCTCTTGTCATTTAGTTCAAATAGTTTTGGGGTATCTTAAGAGTAGAATAATACTTTAAGGGAATTCATCACTCTTCCTGTATCTATACCCAGTATAGGGGGATTTTCCCCATAGCACATAAGGTTGTCATAATATTCATTGTTTACCTGCAGAAAGTCAACCTTTAAATGCTCTAGAGTTGGGTTAATCATTGGTTATTGTGCTTGATATCTCACATAATTTTCATTAATATAGTATCATTGTTTACTGCTGCTATAACAGAAGCATTGCGGGCTTACTATCTCTGTTAAATTATCCCTTTTTGTTTCTTCATTGTTTAAATAACTTACTCATTAATATCGTCATTGTTGAGAGTTATACTTGAGTAAAATCGTGTGTCAATTGAAGCAATTTTTGTAGCCATTGTCATTGATTTATATTGATAATATATACTTCTATTAATTGTTGCAGGGTAGGTACAACGATCTTAACTTTCTTTTCCAACTAACATACTATATGCAATCCTATTTTTTCTTATGTCTCGGGCAGGTATAAACACTTTTGCAGGTACCCCAAAAACTTGGAAACCTTAAACTACCTGGAGACAAGTCATCAATGCCACTTTTCCTTTTCATCATTGAACTTTAGGGGGATACTTCTCCTCCTTCCCTTCCATGCATATCAATCCCCCTAGGTTCATCGAGATCACCTCCTAGAGTGACGTAGTAACCCTTGAAGTGCATGACCTTTACCAAGGTGACACTAGGTATAGTGTCCCTTAGTAATTATCACCACTTGGTAGTTGTGTCAGGATTTTCCCAACCTACAACTTGTGCAATAACATTTTAGTATTGTTTCCAAGGAGGATTTTGAATCCTCTTCGTTCCCTAACAATTCTTTGGCAAGCTTCCCTTCCCAATGCCTCTATTCGTTAGCTTGTCCGACGACTCCATTGAAGAACTTTCCCTTTTCCACTCTTGATAAGTTTCCCTTGATGCTTTCCTAGAGACTCCACTTTCCACGAATCCACTTTTTCGTCTTTCCCTCCTTTGGTGAGACTTTATCTCACCTGGTGAGTCCATTGAGGTGTTCTTTTAGTCAATGGAATTATGGCACCATGGGATGAACCCTCATCTAGAACTTGGTATGACTCAAAGATGGAATTTTTACAGATGGAAAAGGAAAAGGATGCTAATAAAGCTGCTAAGAAAATGATGAATCACATAAGAGAGTTATTTCCTGCCCTTGAAGATGAAGAAGTGCTTGAAGGATAGAAATATGAAGAAAGTTACCAAGAAAATCTCGATGAATATCTGGATGAGACATTTGATGAAGAAGAAGTGCTCATATATGCCCTTCCATTTGTCGAAGAAGTTCATGCCTCTACTCCTCCTGCACACAAAGACAAAGAGATGGTCAGTTTTGTTGATGGTATTGTGAGAGAACCTTTACATATGGTTGATGAGCATATAAACACTTTCATATAGACTGAGAGATGCAAGAGGGATGTGTTTTGTCCCTATTTCAATAGAGACCCCATTTACGACACTGAGGGTAGCCCTAGAGAAAAGGGGTTTGGGTTGTCATCTTCATAGGACTACTTTTCATGTGTATATGATTCATATGTTTGGGATCTTGATGGTGACATAGTTACAGATTTATTCGAGGACTCTCATCCATTTTCATCCTCATTATTGGAGGAATACAAGGACATGGCCACCTCAAAGCGATCAAAGGCTCACTCTACAAAGAGGAAGTACTTTCATATTGAGGACTTCTAAAAGGATTTGAAGATAAAGAGGGTGCACTTTTATAGACTTGAGCTTGTCCCTTACCTCACTTGTTGGAACAGGGGCAGACCCAGGGTTCAATGCTTCAACAATGCACCAAAGAAACCCTAACTACCATCCCTTTAGGCAACATCTGTGAAACCGATGAAGTCTCACATGAGGTAGAGGCAGGGGGGTTGCAAGACTCAAGTGTCTACAACCTAGCTAGGAAACATATATGTGATTACACACTTCAATAGAGCACTTAGCCGATAGTATGAATTCAGTTATGATTCTTATTCACATCGCATATTAACCCTAAATACATAACAACATTGTAATAAACAGATCAACACCTCTAAGCACTTAGCATCAGTTCAAATCTAACATTCATTCACATCATAAAGCACTAAGCAATCATAGATCTATCTATCATACATTAAGAATAGTGCACTAAGAAAATATAAACATAACCATCATGAAAATCATTGCACAAAGCACATCAACACAGGATATACGTGGTTCACCCCAGTGTGGGGCTACGTCCACCAACTCTTTTTCTTCTTTATTATCTTCTTCCAATCTTATTACATGCACCAAGCCATGGATCCAACTTCGTAAAGAACAGGAGATCTGCATGCACCTCGCTAGATCCTCCTTCCCTAGATTAGGTCAAGGCACAAAGCCAACTACAACCACTTGAACTTAGCTCTGTAAGTCTCACCTACAGTATGCACAAATAACTCACAACTATTCAAACTTAGAAACCCTCACAGGTTCTTGCACAAAGCCAATCAGAACTACAATCACACATATTGAACTACTCTCACACTTCTTTGCACATAGCCAACACTAGCACTTAGCACACCGACCTTTTATTACATCACCTAGCTACTTATTTATACATTACAAAAAGGGCCTAAACATGGGTAAACCCATGGGCCGACATCCCATACACGTTACATAAACCCTAAAACCTAAAAATCCCACAAAAAGGGTGAGATCCTATGATCTTCGCTTTGCTTGGGCACTCCATCTTTGACCAGCCTGTCGAAGTCCCAAGAATCGTCAAACATGACCAGCGTTTCCTCAAAACTTTGTCAAGGGCCAACAGGCCCCCAACACTCACATGTGACTCATCTTGAGTCACTCTGATATGGGAAACTCTACTTCAAAGGAATCAACATTAGGTCGAGTTGCCTCGATTTGTTGCTTCATTAGAGCCTCATACTCAGTAAACTCCTAGATTACTTGCTCGGTGATAGGCCCTTCCAAGCATTGTTCTACTATTGAGAACACTTGTTCCAACTATGATCCTTTTCCCTCGAGCTCTTCAAAAAGTGTGCAGTTTTTATCCTGCACCGGCTAGAGTCTCTGGTTCACCTCCATAACTCAGTTATAGATGGTCGTGACCTACTACTAAACTGTGCACTTCTCCTATGACCTTTTCATCTTCTCCACTATTGTAAGTAGCTTCGGTTGTGCTTGCATGATGAAAGCCTATTGCTTCACCTCCTGGAGTTGTGCCTCCAATATCCTCAGCTCCAAGTCTTCTGAAAGGCACTCATAGATCTGCGCACTCTAATCACTAAGTTGATTTCATTTTGTAGCCAACGCCCTGATTCTTTCTACTGCACTCCTGTTAGTTTCTTCCCTTTGATCTCGTACTTCCTGAGGAGTGCTAGACACTACTTGAAGTTCTCTCTCTACTACTCTTTCTTGAAGCTATTTAATGGCTTCAGTGAGCTTCCCCACTTAGCTCTCTAATGTCTCTTCTTCCATTTGTGCCAAGCCCGTCATAGAGCGAAGTTCTCTATTCACTGCCTCTCTAATCCCATTCTGCTCCGCGAGCAACTAGTCTTTTTATTTCTAGATTTTCTCTCTGTGTTCTTCGAACTTTGCCCGAAGGTCAGTTGTCTCTTGATGCACAACCAAAAGTTACTCTAGGGCCTCCTCATTTTCTTTCCTTAAGGCCTCTATGGCCTTCTCCTTTTCTTCTTGGACTCGATGAATTCGAGTCTCTGTTGCATGTGCTAACCTTCGTAATTGGGTGGGTTCATCCCCAAATTCTACATTCTCTGTTGACAATGGTGTAGTAGACACTACGTGAATCGATTAGATGGCTTGTTGTACCCCCTTCAGCTCCACCTCGATTCGGTCATACATCATCTCCTGCTTTGCTTCATGTCGCTAGAAGATTCCCCTCGAAGCATCTTCTACAGCTCCAATGATGAGGTCAACATCATCCACTATGAGCACATTTTGTGACTTGGGCATGTTGGCTCGGGATTTCTTCCGTGCTGAGGGTTTCTTCAGAGAAACCCTCCTTTTCTTTGATGTCTCTGCCTCTGTTAAGGGATCCTTTGGCGGTGTTACTTCGCCCTTTTCTTTCTTGTATTATTCCCCTTCCTCTTATTGGTTTTCTTTGTTGCCTCCTCCTCCTCTAGGTGAGTCAGGTGTAGTTTCCTATGATGCATTGTCCTTCTCTTCACTTTCTATGTCCTATACTTCCTTCTTCTTATTCGTTTTCTTAGCACTGCTTGGTCCATCATACTCTGTTCGGGTAACCAAAGGACTTGCGATGAGGTTGGGGTCGGACAGTTCTACATATCAGACCGGTACAAGGAATTCAGTTGGCCATTCGTTAGTGATCTCCTCCAGATCTTCTTCAGTTAAATTATAATACAACTGCAGCCCCTCTTTACTTTCATCCTTGTGTGTAGTGATGTAGATAAAGTCATGGTCTACGTGGAACTTTGCTAGTGGTCTGTAAGTATGCAAGGTGTTCGAAGTCATTTAAGGGAATGACTCCACGTGATTTGTAGGTAGTAAGTGTGGAACATCGCATTTGATTTTCACTACATCGCCATATCGCTTGAATACCACAAGGTGGTGAACCTCACGGCCAATGGTTCTAATGGCTCAACTTCAAGGAATGTCACTCCCTTCCGCATCTGCCAAGTGACAAATGCTATAAGAATCAACAGCTAACTGAAGTGGAATTCATAACCTTGGTCATGTGCTTTGCGGTAGTCCTTCTCCAACTCATTGACGAGATAGCTCGCCCAGTTCATCTGCATCCCTTCAATGCACTTTCCTGCAAGGTCGACTACGAATCATGTGACTTGTTTCAGCTTGTTCTTTCTGACGAGATTTCTATTGATCAGATGATAGGATAGGTGCATTGTGCCATCCTAGATGGAGGCTACCTTGTAGCCTCTCTTCCCCTTCTCCACATCACCATACGCCTCCTTGATGCGATGTGCCAAGGAGTGATCTAACGTTTTCCTGGGGCAGAATTTCTGAGGGTCTGGTCCGTGCATGCTTAATCTAGTAATGAGGTGGATTAGCATCGGATCCATAGTGATGATCCTATCCAACCATAGGTACCTGCCATGGAAGCACAACAGGAGGCATTTAATGCACACGTTAACCTCTTGATTTTGGCCAAAGTGGGGGATATTCATGACGTTCAGGACTATTGACCACGTGATCTCCTTGATCCATGATTGGGGAACTATCTTAGGCTTCTTCCTAGTCATTTTTGTCAGGTATCTATGAGGTGCAAGCATTGCATAATTATTCCTATCGCTGAGGTTAAAATCACTTATCTTTAGAGCCGGGATCAATCCCAACTGTGGTCCTACTACGTGTATCCCTTTCAGGAGCTATGTCGTGAAGAGTGTGTACTCAAAATCTCTTGGGAAACTGTCATGACTAACCACACTATCCAAAGGTGGGATGTAGTTGGGAAATACCGACGGGATTTTCTTTGCATTCGCCAGATCGTCGCGATGCTTTCTTCTCTTCTCTGTCGCAGTTCGGGATGGCCCAGATCGACATCCAGTTGAGGGAGATTCTTGCAATCCTCCCATCGATGAGGCTTGTACTCCTACAGACATAAATTTCTCATACATAATGTCTATTAGGATCTCCTCCACAGAATTCTCTATTGTATTATGTTCACCCGACATGCGCACTCGTAAGAAAATAACTCATGTAGGTGAAAATATACTCAAGGTAATCGACTCAATGGTGAGGTCTAGACAACACAGTGTGGTATGCAATCACTTATCTGCTAGCTCGAATATCTTAGTTTGCAAAAGTGGCCCCGGTGCGGCATTCAAAGGAATAAATAAACAACGTCATAACAGATTCCTTCAACGGGTCGAAATGCCTCAATCCATTCGTTATGGCACGGTCTCAACAATCTCATGGTGATATTTCCAGAAAAAATTGTGTTTCTAACTGTTCCAGAGCATCATTCTAATGGTTGGGATGCCTCCAACGGTTATATAGCTTCGTCGTAGTGAAGTTCCTTTCTACATTGTTCTGATATTCCAATAATGTTCAAGTTCTGCAAGCCTGCTTCCTGCGAAGTCTTCACTGGAACTTCCTGTAGTTTTTCTAACTTTGCCTTCTTCTTACTAATCTTTTTGTCCTTCTTCCCTGTGATCTGAGTTTTTATATTCATCTTTCCATTCGTATTCGTATTTTCTATTAGCATAGTAACTTCACACTGTTGAGGGTCTTCCAAAGGGTTCAAATGCAATATTGCTTCTCTTACCTCTTCTAGGGTAGGTGTTCTTCTCTTCTGCATGGATAGGGTTTTCAAGACTTCCTGCATTCTTTCAACTTCGATAGCTAAGTCTTTGGCCCTCCATTTCTTTGACTGGTCCTCTTGTTCTTCGATTAAGCACGCTATTCTCCTAGCCATGAATTCCCCTTAATTCTTGCATTTTTGGTTCTATGGCTTCTTCTGCTGCTTTCCTCCAGATTTGATCTGTCTCAATCCAAGTCTTTCCTAACAAAAGTGAAAAAGGGGTGTTGTTATCAACAAACTTAATCACCTCAAATTCTTCTTCGGTCGATGTTCCATGAGAAATCGTAGGTACGTTAGTAATTCTTCCACATAGGGATTTAATCTTTCCTTTAAGCAATCCTATCCTTCCCAATGAAGGAACCATAACAGGCTTTCCCAAAATTTCCCAAGTACTTTCTCGAATAAGATTTACATGTGTTTCCTCATCTAATACACAATCTATGTCGAAGTCTCCTATTCTTGTTTCTATGCACTCCTTCTCTTTTAAGATCTCTGGTAAACTGATGTCTTTGTGATCCTTTAGTGTTTCTCCCATCTGTAATAATATATTCTCTGATTCTTTCTAATTCTCTAACATATCCTTAGTTTCTTGACCTTCTTCATGGTTTTCTTGTCTCAAGTTCATATTTTCAACTTTAGCAATCATTCTAAGGAAATCCAAAACCTCGTGACCAATATCTTTACAACAAATACAAGTAGGACCTACACTAGGGAATTCCTTATCAAGATGTTACGGTCTTCTGCAGTTATAGCATAGTTTCAATTCTCTCTTTCTTTTAAACGATCCCCAACCTTTTTTTTACTGCGCACTGGGATCAAAGTGATGGACCTGCAATCTGCAAAAATTCTATCTAGGATCCTGCATCCACTTGTTAGTCCAAAAATTATTTCTATTCATAGGAATAACATATCTTTCACTATCTCTATCAAATTTATTCAGATCAAATCTTCCTTCTTCTATATGTGCCCTATTTTTCAGACTAGGACCAAATCTATCAAACATACCTAGATCCATTCTTTCGAAGAAAAAAAAATTCCCACTTATCTTACCTTTATCAAAGAACAAAGCTTTAATATATTACCTCTTTTCTTCAGATCGGGCTTCTCTTTCTTATCACTGAGCTTCACAAATCAAGTAGAATACTATGCACTATAGCTACAGATCTACGCACAAAGATTTTTCTTTTCTTCAGTTCCCAACAATCATAGTTTTAGGTCCCGACAATGGAACCATTTGTTGGCACAGGGGCAGAACCAAGGTTCAACGCTTCAACATTGCACCAACAAAACCCTAACTACCAGCCCTTTCGGCAACACCTACGAAGCAGATGAAGTCTCACCCAAGGTAGAGGTAGGGTGGATTGCAGGACTCAAGTGTCTACAACCTAGCCGGGACACAAATATGTGATTACACACTTCAACAAAGCACTTAGTTGATAGTATGCATTTAGTTATGATTCTTATTCACATCGTGGATTAACCCTAAATACAAAACAAAGCTGTAATAAACAGATCAACACCTCTAATCACTTAGCATCAGTTCATATCTAACATTCATTCACATCATAAATCACTAAGCAATCATATATCTATCTATCATACATCAATAATAGTGCACTAAGAAAATATAAACATAACTGTTACACATGATTTTGGTCATATTTGTGATGCATTAACAATGGTGTACTCAGGCTCCCAACAAGAACTTTCTCCTGAGAAAAGTGGCATTTATCTCCTTCCAGAAAAAATATTTTCAAAGTGAGTTCGCAGACTGCTTATAGCCTAGGGTGCAAGAATGACCCATTCTTGCAGGCCACCTTCAGCTAGGGTGCGAACTTCTCGCACTGTGTTCTATACTTAGGGTGCGAACTTGTTTTTAAGCTTGGAAAAGAGATGGAGTCTCGAGGGTTCTAGAAGGGAATCTTCTAGAAANCTCGCACTGTGCTCTATACTTAGGGTGTGAACTTGTTTTCAAGCTTGGAAAAGAGGTGAAGTATCGATGGTTCTAGAAATGAATCTTCTAGAAAATGGGTTGGCATTCGAATGGTTATCATTTTACTGGTTTCCCTGATTTGGGGGGATCATTCTCATCCATGTAACCATCTCATCCTCTCCTATATATTGATAGGATTCTCATGGAAAAGGTTAAGCAAGATTAATTGAAGAATTGGTGAAGGAATTGTGTGAAGAACTATGCTTGAACAGAAGCTTGGAGACTCTAATAGGTCTATCAAGAGGAATTGGATCTTCTTCATGCAAGGACCGAGCAAGTGTGTGTGTTGGAACCAAGAGCCACTGAAAGGAAGCTTGCGACATGGAGGCGATCAGGTTGTGTCTTCTACTTTTGATTAATATGATACAACAACATGTCCTTTTCCCATAAAGTCATTCTTACTTTATTGTGTAATTCCTTGATCATATGCATAAGTTGACGATTGAATACATTTTGTTATCTTCACTTTGGTTGGTTTGTTTTGTCTTGGTCTTGACCTCATGAGAGCACCAGAGCGAAGCGGGAGAAACAAAGACATAAGGAAGTGATATAAAGGTATGTCACTTGTTCCTCCTTACTAGCTAATTCAATGGTCATAACTTAGGGAAAGAATCATGTCCTGTCATGTTTTGTTCTAGATCCAGGTGGATCTAGGGAGATTTGTTAGTGTCTGCACCTACCGATTAGTCCGATAACAAAATTGGCGACTCCATTGGGGATGCAACCCATTTTTTAGTGGTTTTTGGTATTTTTCCTTGGCCATTTGCTCTTGCCTTACCTTTCTTCATTTCTATCAATCTTTGAGTCTTCAATATACCCTGATAGACTCTCTGGGTCTAGAAGTCCCTTCAAATTTTTTGTCTTTTTCCAAAATTTTGCCTAGTTTCATGCCTTCTCGCACTGAACCCCACAGTGGCCTGTGAGAATCCCTTGAGTTTGCACTCTACCTTTTAGTCCAGTGCGAGGTTCTCGCACCCTGCTTCAAAACATCTTGCGAGAATGCTCCATTCTCGCACTGTGCATTACTGATAGCCTGTGAACCCTCTTTTAAATTTTTTGGATTTAAGGTTTTTGCATGCTCAGATGCCCAGATCAGTATAGGTGTCTGAAATGAACGTCTTGGACCACTGGTTGATTGTTTCTTGACTTCGTATTTTGTTCACGATCAGTCTTCGAAAATCAAAATCTCTTCTTGTCCATCGTTTTCTCAACTCTCATCTCTTGACTTGTCTTAGAAAGAATATAATCTCGGATCCTGGAATATGAGTACTTGTTTGGTTAGGAGCCGGTGATCGGTTTGAAAGTTGGGATTGTTTGTCTTTCTCATTTGCTCATTGTTTGGAAAATCATTGTTCTCATGCAATTGAAAAGAATAGTCTTGTCTGCTTTCCATTTTTGTCTCCATTGAAAGATTGGTTTGGGTTTTGTTTATTGCTCATTCGTTAGTTTTTGGTTTTCCTTACTTTCACCAACATGGTGTAGATCTTTTTGAAAAGTAAAAAAACATTTTTCTTTTTAAAAGCATTTTTGTTTTGAAAATATTGAAAATCAATTGTTGAAATTGTTGAAAGAGATCAAATAGAGAATTGTCAGTATCATGTGATTCGTTGAAGATTGCATTTTAAAGAAGATTGCATATCGTAGTTCAAGATTGTTCCAGAAAACTTCTCTTTCCCTCCCATACATAGAATTCATTGAACGAAAATTGATATATTTCATTCCTATCTATGCATTGTTGGGTCTGAGTCTCACACAACATCGGTTTCACCTATGTTTCCTTTGAGTAACAACAACCTTTAAATAATATTGAGCAATTTTAAAATTTAACTAGTAACTCTTTTCTAGGACTCTATTACACCAACAATTAGTTAGGCTAGAGCTTTAGAATAGGCAGAGAGATACACTCTCCAAAGCACAAAACACACAATAGCATCTTGTGTTAAGGAGTGTCAAATTCCATTTACAACATTTTGTCTTGGGAAGCCCTTCTCACACAAGGGTCAAACACA
>SNQJ01S0039809.1:15608-40541 GCA_010110895.2 Picea sitchensis
GTGGCCTATCTTCTTAGGGTCTTACACAAGGTGACTGTGAAGGGGCAAGTCTTCACGGTACCTGGAATCAACGTTGGCCAAACTCACTCGGGCTCCTTGGAGGGTGTTGTAACAGATATCAAAATTGACTGTGTTTCCCAAAGTGTCCTATCCGGCTCCAATTCATCCTCCTAGCATGTACTTGCAAGAAATTCCTAAAATCGTTTCAAGAACATTTAACCAGGGTTCAAATGTTATGAGCATGGATTTTCACCCACTGCATCCAACAATACTTCTAGTTGGAACGAATGTTGATGATATTGGAATTTGGGATGTGGGTTCACGGGAAAGATTGGCTCTCAGAGCCTTTAGTGTATGGGATATCTCAGCGTGCTCAATGCCACTACAGGAAACACTTGTCAAAGATCCAGGTATCTCTGTAAATCAATGTGTTTGGAGCCCAGATGGGACATTGCTTGGAGCTGCATTTTCCAAGCATATTGTCCACTTATATTCATATACTGGTGTTGGTGAGTTGAGGCAACATCTAGAGATTGATGCTCATATTAGTGGTGTGAATGATATTGCTTTTTCTCACCCGAATAACAAGCAGCTCTGTGTTATCACTTGTGAAGATGATAAAGCTATCAGGGTGTGGGATGCTGTAAGCAATACACATTCGAAGGTCATGAAGCACCTGTATATTCAGTCTGTCCTCATCATAAGGAAAATATCCAGTTCATTTTCGCTACGGCTACTGATGGAAAGATCAAAGCTTAGCTCTATGATCTATTGGGATCTAGAGTAAATTATGATGCCCTTGGGCATTGGTGTACTACAATGACTTGCAGTACCGATGGAACACGGCTTTTCTCATCTGGAACAAGCAAAGAAGGTGAATCGTACTTGGTTGAGTAGAATGAAAGTGAAGGTGCAATCAAACGAATATATTTTGGATTCCGAAAACGGTCCTTAGGAGTTGTGTAGTTCAATACAACAAGGAACAAGTTTTTTGCAGTTGGTGATGAATTTCATCCTAGCTCTTTCCTCCAATGTTGTTCACAAACTTTAGAAATGGTTGTGTAATGATCGAAATCCATCTGGCAAGGCCACAACAGATACTGCACCACAATTGTGGCAGCCAGCGAGTGGAATCCTTATGACAAATGATACAAGTGACACAAATCCAGAAGAAGCAATCTCATGCATAGCCTTGTCAAAGAATGATTCTTATGTTATGTCTGGAAGGTGTCCCTATTCAACATGATAACATTTAAGGTGATGAAAACATTTATGCCACCTCCACCTGCATGTACGCATCTCCACTGTTAATAATGAAAACGGTAGTGTGTCCGCTGGCTACATTCTGAGGCATGACTAAGTTTCCAAGTAAGGCTTGAGCAACCGAATGGGTCAGGAGCAGTATTCGCAGAAACTTGATTCTATTTGAAACCGCCAACGTTGGATCATGAAGATGAGTACCTAACGATATTGCATGGTCGACTACATTATTTAACGTGTCACTTAACAATAATCATTTCACTGGACCGTTGCCAAATTTCACCAATCTAATTAGGTTGGAGCGGCTATATTTAGAAAACAAAAATGTATAAGCTGCATCGTATCCTTATCATACAGTGGTGATTTTAAAGCCTGTTGCACCGACAAAAATGGGATCGTTTCATGTGGGTGTTACCATTCTATGTTAAATGAGGGCATTACCATTTACCTGGTGATCATCAGTGATGGTGCGGAACATGAAGAGCTTGATATTGTTTGGTTTATGGCTGGTTCATTGTTTAAGAAATACCCCTATGACATCCCTACTGAGGCTTTTCCGTTTGAAATTTTCAAGCAAGCATTTGTCGCAGTCCAGTCCTATGTTGTACACTTGCAGAATGTCAATTTAGCACGAAGGTTTGCATTGGTTCGACTAGGGCCACCTCTTCTATCCTACAAGAGAAACTGTAAAGCAATGTTGAAAAGTCGTAGGTGATTCTGTCCAACTGAAAGTAGACCATGAATACAAAGTAGGAGAACCAATTGTTGTTTGGTGTGGCCCTCAACAAAATGCGAGATTATTCTTGAATTATGGTTTTGTGGATGAAGATAACCCTCATGACCATCTTATAGTTGAGGTATCTTTGGATACAAAGGACCCTCTGTACCAGGATAAAAGCATTATTGCATAGAGAAATGGAAAACTGTCTGTGCAGACATTTAATATATACATCGGAAGGGAAAAGGAAGTTGTCTTAGATATGCCTCCCTACTTGCGACTTGCCTATGTATCAGATCCTTCTGAGATGTAGTCAGTTTTGTCCTCACAAGGTCATGTCTATCCAGTAAGCCCATGTACAGAAAGATCAGTTTTGGACCAGCTATCCAGATACTTCAGAGAACAACTTGTAGGTTATCCAACAACTGCAAGTAAATATGAAATAGTGCTTGTTGATCCAACCACAAATGCAAAACGGCAGGTGGGAATGCAGTTGGTATTAATAGAGAAGAAAATGTTGAATTCATGTCTAGCAGCAGTTTATGAAATAATTGATCCACTACCTGATCTTGTTGTGACTCCATGTCCAAGTCCTTACAGTCCTATATTGAAATGATTATAATTTGGGATCTAATTGTGACATGTCATGCAGTAGTGGCCTTGTTTTAAGTCATTTCTTCCTGTTCATATTCAGACAAAATATATCCAGTGGATTTGTTTTTGGCTGAAATCTTGGAATATAAAGGTTTTTGTATGTACAAGGATGTTTTCCTTAATAACCACATTGCAGTTAATGGAAGTGTACAAATATATGCAAGTGGATTTCCTGAAAGAAATGGAGAATAAATGATCACTGCATGCTTTTGAACCCATTGGAGAATATGCCAGAAGCCTTGAGAAGAAAAATTGTGATCTTGGATGGTCCGGTCCAGAATTTTGAGGACTCCCAACGGGAGATGAAATCTCGAAGATTGGGTGTGGGTGTTTCTCCAAAGACTATCTAGAATGACAGACTGGATAAAGCAGGGAAATGAGGCAACAAATATCTGCAGTCTAAAACGATTTTGTCAAGTGTATCACCCAGATTATGCACACCTAGCCAAAGGTGTTTACAAGCTACCCTAAGTCAGTAACGGTTCAAAGTGTTGGCAGAGGCACCTGGCAGTCGCAGTTTTCCATGAAGGAGAATTGTTTCAGATTCCCGGAACACAAAGAGTTCTACATTTCTCTTTTAAAAAGATTGATGTATGGAATAGAAAAGGAGAGAACAGCCCGAAAGCCTTTTGGAGGCTGGGTTTGTAATGCATTCTTTTTTATCAAATATAGAATAGAGTGTCAATAGATTCTATACTTTGTCACTGTCTAATTCTGTTTTCTTCATGTATTATTGTTTCTGAAGTTTTCATCACTGCTCTTTCTTCCTTACATTCATTATTTCATCTTGTAATGGTTACAATTCAGTACTACCTTTGCTGTAGCTAATTTGAAGCATTCCTTAAGGTGCAGTTTTTCCTCTGTTTTGTTGTGAGTAGAACAAGACCTGCATCCTAATTGTTTTGCTTATTTACAAGTTTTATTTGTTCACAGTCTTTCCTCTGTCTTTCTATGAGTGAGACAAGACTTGTGTTCAAATATTTGAAGTTTATTGTTATCTCTTCTATTGAAAGGAAGACCATATGCTTGGCTTTTTCTTTCAATTTTGTTCATCCCCTATCTTCTATCCATCCTCATGATTTTAAAATGAATTAGACAAACGAGGTCATGCCTTTTGTTTCTGATCTATAAATGAGTGGAATGACTATTTTATACCTAGTTTTAGAAGCCTCTTATGACTGACCAATCAACAAGATTTATTTCTTTTAAAAAATGTGCTAAGGCTTGGCTCTTTTACAGCCTAGAGTCAACTCTTGCGACAACATTTTCTGGCACCGTTGCTGAGGACGGAGGATGAAGTTATCATCCCTGGGATACGACAAAGTTCAGATCTATCTCTTGATGGTGAACAAGGGATATGCATTCAATTGGCTGTGATCATTCACCTAGAGACTCCTTGGTTCGTAGACTCTACATGATTTTGTTGGCGACTCCACTGGTCTCAAATGTCGAATTCGATCGCTGCTTGAATTGCTGCAAGGTTTGCTCCTCTAGACTTTACAAATGTTTATGGCTTTCCAAACATTGTTCTAGACATTAAAACTTGGGAAGATATCCTTCCTAAATTTGGAGAATATGAGGATGACAATCCTGGTCAACATTTGTTTGAATTCCACAAGCTCGTGGAAGAATTAAATGTACATCATGAAGATGTCCTCATGAAATTGTTTATGTTTTCGTTGGAAAAAGATGCTAGACTCTGGTATAAATCCTTACCCCATTCCAGTATTCCTTCATTGAGATGCTTTCACACACTTTTTCATCAACATTGTAAGAGGATATATTCTGCTGAAATCCTTTTTGAAGATTGTTGTGATACAAGTCCTCTTGAGGAGGAGGAAGAAAAAATAGAAATTTCTCAAGTTGATGAAGATGATCAGTATGAGGAAGAGTTGGCTCATAAAGATGTTGGATCTTGTGAACTTACTCAAGAAGAAGATATTCATCATCACGGTCAACCTGCAAAAGAGATAGAAAGGAATGATTGTTGTTTTATTCAGAAAATACAAAGACCACCTTCTCCTTTAACTAAGGAAGAGAAGGTTCTGCCCCTGCACAACTATGTTGCAGCCCCTACTCACATAGATTTACAACTTTCACACAATCCTGGATATGAATGTCAAACTTCTTCCATTTCTGAAAATGTAAATCTATTTTTAAATGGTGATAGTCATGTATTTCATGGAACTTTACAGGAAGTTAGTGAACCTATGTATGATGATTTCTTGCCAGAAGATCAGATTTTAGACTCTGCTTTGTTTCATGAAAAAGATATGGTTGCCATGTTCAATGATCCTGAGCATCATAAATCAGAACATAGAGTAGTCCGTGATGTTTTAAAACCTCAGGACGATATATTTTTCCAAGACCCTTTTGATGATCTTTTGGATTCATTTAATGGAGGAGTATGCTATGTCATGAATATTTGGTCACAAGAATTGATGAAAGGTTTGAAAATCCATGATCACCAATAGGTCATATGGTATTTGTCGGTTTCCTTTTTCAGCCTGATCGAAGAAAGTGTGAGAAAGTTTCAAATAAGTAGACAATTATTGGATTGGCTTCACTGGAATTTTTGTATCATTTGATTCAGTGGAAATTTTTCAGTAGTTAGAGTAGGTGATGTATATAAATAAGCTTGACTTCAAGCATTAGATTAAATCAATGGTTTTCAATATGTTTTTCAGTTCAATTTTGAATCCAGTATGGTTTTGTTTTAAAGCATTACGACTCCATAGCCCAATGGATGAATAAGTGGGTTTTCGTTCTGAAACGATACGAGTAAAGTGACAGGGTTCAAGATTTGATGAGGATGATTTCGGGTCTCCCAATGGATGAAGGCACCAGGTCTACTATTCTTGGCACTTTACGAGAAAGTACCATCCCTAGAGGGAGTCGATGTTGTAACAGATATCAAAATTGACTGTGCTGCCCAAAGTGTCCTACCCGGCTCCAATTCATCCTCCTAGCATGTACCTGCAAGAAATTCCTAAAATCGTTTCAGGAACCTTTAACCAGGGTTCAAATGTTATGAGCATGGATTTTCACCCACTGCAGCCAACAATACTTCTAGTTGGAACAAATGTTAAATATATTGGAATTTGGGATGTGGGTTCACGGGAAAGATTGGCTCTCAGATCCTTTAGTGTATGGGATATCTCAGCGTGCTCAATGCCACTGCAGGCAACACTTGTCAAAGATCCAGGTCTCTCTGTAAATCAATGTATTTGGAGCCCAGATGGGACATTGCTTGGAGCTGCATTTTCCAAGCATATTGTCCACTTATATTCATATATTGGTGTTGGAAAGTTGAGGCAACATCTAGAGATTGATGCCCATATTGGTGGTGTGAATGATATTTCTTTTTCTCACCCAAATAACAAGCAACTCTGTGTTATCACTTGTGAAGATGATAAAGCTATCAGGGTGTGGGATGTTGTAAGCAATACACATTCGAAGGTCATGAATCACCTATATATTCAGTCTGTCCTCATCATAAGTAAAATATCCAGTTCATTTTCGCTACGGCTACTGATGGAAAGATCAAAGCTTAGCTCTATGATCTATTGGGATATAGAGTAAATTATGATGCCCCTGGGCATTGGTGTACTACAACGACTTACAGTACCGATGGAATGGGGCTTTCCTCATCTGGAACAAGCAAAGAAGGTGAATCGTACTTGGTTGAGTAGAATGAAATTGAAGGTGCAATCAAATGAATATATTCTGGATTCCGAAAGCGGTCCTTAGGAGTTGTGCAGTTCGATACAACGAGGAACGGGTTTTTTGCAGCTGGTGATGAATTTCATCCTAGATATTTCCTCCAATGTTGTTCACAAACTTTGGAAATGGTTGCGTAATGATCGAAATCCATCTGGCAAAGCCACAGCAGATACTGCACCGCAACTGTGGCAGCCAGCGAGTGGAATCCTTATGACAAATGATACAAGTGACACAAATCCAGAAGAAGCAGTCTCATGCATAGCCTTGTCAAAGAATGATTCTTATGTTATGTCTGGAAGGTGTCCCTATTCAACATGATAACATTTAAGGTGATGACAACATTTATGCCACCTCCACCAGCATGTACGCGTCTCCACTGTCAATAATGAAAACGGTAGTGTGTCCGTTGGCTACATTCTGAGGCGCGACGAAGTTTCCAAGTAAGGCTTGAGAAACCAAACAGGTCAGGAGCAGTATTCGTAGCAAATTGATTCTATTTGAAACTGCCAACATTGGATCATGAAGCTGAGTACCTAACGATATTGCACGGTCGACTACATTAGTTAACGTGTCACTTAACAATAATCATTTCACTGGACCGTTGTCAAATTTCACCAATCTAATTAGGTTGGAGTGTCTATATTTAGAAAACAAAAATGTATAAGCTGCATCGTATCCTTATCATACAATGGTGATTTAGCCTGTCGCACCGACAAAAATGGGATATTTTCATGTGGGTGTTACCATTATATGGTATATGAGGGTGTTATCATTTACCTGGTGATCGTCAGTGATGGTGTGGAACATGAAGAGCTTGATATTGTTTGGTTTATGGCTGGTTCATTGTTTAAGCAATACCTCTATGACATCCCTACTGAGGCTTTTCCATTTGAAATTTTCAAGCAAGCATTTGTCGCAGTTCAGTTCTGTGTTGTACACTTGCAGAATGTCAATTTGGCATGAAGGTTTTCTTTGATTCCACTAGGGCCACCTCTTCTATCCTACAAGAGCAACTATAAACCAATGTTGAAAAGTCGTAGGTGATTCTGTCCAACTGGAAGTAGACCGTGAATACAAAGCAGGAGAACCAATTGTTGTCTAGTGTGGCCCTCAGCCAAATGCGAGATTATTGTTGAATTATGGTTTTGTGGATGAAGATAACCCTCATGACCGTCTTATAGTTGAGGTATATTTGGATACAAAGGACCCTCTATACCAGGATAAAAGCATTATTGCATAGAGAAATGGCAAACTGTCTGTGCAGACATTTAATATATACATCGGAAGGGAAAAGGAAGTTGTCTTAGATATTCTTCCCTACTTGCGACTTGCCTATGTATAGGATCCTTCTGAGATGCATTCATTTTTGTCCTCACAAGGTCTTGTCTGTCCAGTAAGCCCGTGTACAGAAAGAGCAGTTTTGGACCAGCTATCTAGATACTTCAGAGAACGACTTACAGGTTATCCAACAACTGCAAGTAAAGATGAAATAGTGCTTGCTGATCCAACCAAAAAACCAAAATGGCAGGTGGCAACGCAGTTGGTATTAATAGAGAAGAAAATGAAGAATTCATGTCTAGCAGCAATTTATGAAATAATTGATCAACTACCTGATCTTGCTGTGACTCCATGTCCAAGTCCTTACAGTCCTATATTCAAATGATTGTAATTTGGGATCTAATTGTGACATGTCATGCAGTAGGGGCCATGTTGTAAGTCATTTCTTCATGTTCATATTTAGACAAAAGATATCCAGTGGATTTGTTTTTGGCTTAAATATTGGAATATAAAGCTTTATGTATGTACAAGGATGTTTTCCTTAATATGCACATTGCAGTTAATGGAAGTGTACAGAGATATGCAAGTGGATTTCCTGAAAGAAATGGAGAATAAATGATCACCGCATGCTTTTGAACCCATTGGAGAATATTCTAGAAGCCTTGAGAAGAAAAACGGTGATCTTGGATGGTTCGGTCCAGACTTTTGAGGACTCCCAATGGGAGATGAAATCTTGAAGATTGGGTGTGGGTGTTTCTCCAAAGACTATCTAGAATGAAAGACTGGATAAAGCAGGGAAATGAGGAAACATATATCTACAGTCTAAAACAATTATGTCAAGTGTATCACCCAGATTATGCACACCTAGCCAAAGGCATTTACAAGCTACCCTAAGTCAGTAACGTTTCAAATCGCTGGCAGAGGCACCTGGCAGTCGCAGTTTTCCATGAAGGAGAACCGTTTCAGATTCCCGAAACACAAAGAGTTCTACATTTCTCTTTTAAAAAGACTGATGTATGGAATAGAAAAGGCGAGAACAGCCCGGAAGCCTTTTGGAGGCTGGGTTTGTAATGCATTCTTTTTTATAAGATGTAGAACAGAGTGTCAAGAGATTATATACTTTTTCACTGTCTAATTCTGTTTTCTTCTTGTATTATTGTTTCTGAAGTTTTCATCACTACTCTTTCTTCCTTACATTCATTATTTCATCTTGTAATGGTTACAATTCAGTACTACCTCTGTTGTAGCTAATTTGAATCATTCCTTAAGGTGCAGTTTTTCCTCTGTTTTATTGTGAGTAGAACAAGACCTGCATCCTAATTGTTTTGCTTATTTACAAGTTTTATTTGTTCACAGCCTTTCCTCTGTCTTTCTATGAGTGAGACAAGACTTGTGTTCAGATATTTGAAGTTTATTGTTATCTCTTCTATTGAAAGGAAGACCAGATGCTTGTCTTTTTCTTTCAGTTTTGTTCATCCCCTATCTTCTATCCATCCTCATGATTTTAAAATGAATTAGACAAACGAGGTCATGCCTTTTGTTTTTGATCTATAAATGAGTGGAATGACTATTTTAGACCTAGTTCTAGAAGCCTCCTATGACTGACCAATCAACAAGATTTGTTTATTTTAAAAAATGTGCTAAGGCTTGGCTCTTTTACAGCCTAGAGTGAACTCTTGCGACAACATTTTCTGGCGTCGTTGTCGGGGACGGAGGACGAAGTTATCTTCCCTGGGATATGACAAAGTTTGTATCTATCTATTGATGGTGAAAAAGGGATAGGAATTCAATTGGTTGTGATCATTCACCTGGCGACTCCTTGGTTCGTAGACTCTACATGATTTTGTTGGTGACTCCACTGGTCTCAAATGTCGAATTCGTTCGTTGCTCGAATTGTTGCAAGGTTTTCTCCTCTGGACTTTACAAATGTTTATGCTTTCCAAACACTATTCCAGACATTAAAATTTGGGAAGATATCCTTCCTAAATTTGGAGAATATGAGGATGACAATCCTGGTCAACATTTGTTTGCATTCCATAATCTCATGGAAGAATTAAATGTACATCATGAAATTGTTTATGTTTTTGTTGGAAAAAGATGCTAGACTCTGGTATAAATCCTTACCCCATTCCAGTATTCCTTCATTGAGATGTTTTCACACACTTTTTCATCAACATGGTAAGAGGATATATTCTACTGAAATACTTTTTGAAGATTGTTGTGATACAAGTCCTCTTGAGGAGGAGGAAGAAAAAATAGAAATTTCTCAAGTTGATGAAGATGATCAGTATGAGGAAGAGTTGGCTCATAAAGATGTTGGATCTTGTGAAATTACTCAAGAAGAAGATATTTGGCATCACGGTCAACCTGCAAAAGAGATAGAAAGGAATGATTGTTGTTTTATTCAAAAAATACAGAAACCACCTTCTCCTTTAACTAAGGAAGAGAAGGGTATGCCCCTGCACAACTATGTTGCATCCCCTACTCACACAGATTTACATCTTTCACACAGTCCCGAATATGAATGTCAAACTTCTTCCATTTCTAAAAATGTAAATCTATTTTTAAATGGTGACAGTCATGTATTTCATGGAAATTTATAGGAAGTTAGTGAACCTATGTATGATGGTTTCTTGCCAAAAGATCAGATTTTAGACTCTGATTTGTTTCATGAAAAAGATATGGTTGCCATTTTCAATGATCCTGAGCATCATAAATCAGAACATAGAGTAGTCTGGGATGTTTTAAAACCTCAGGACGATATATTTTTCCAAGACCCTTTTGCTGATCTTTTGGATTCATTTAATGGAGTATGCTATGTCATGAATATTTGGTCACAATAATTGATGAAAGGTTTGAAAATCCATGATCACCAACATGTCAAATGGGAGTTGTCGGTTTCCTTTTTCAGCCTGATCGAAGAAAGTGTGAGAAAGTTTCAAATAAGTAGACAATTATTGGATTGGCTTCACTAGCATTTTCGTATCATTTGATTCAGTGGAAATTTTTCAGTAGTTAGAGTAGGTGATGTATATAAATGAGCTTGACTTCAAGAATTATATTACATCGATGGTTTTCAATATGTTTTTCAGTTCAGTTTTGAATCCAGTATGGTTTTGTTTTAAAGCATTACGACTCCATAGTCCAATGGATGAATAAGTGGGTTTTCATTCTGAAACGATGTGAGTAAAGTGACAGGGTTCAGTATTTGATGAGGAAGATTTCGGGTCGCCCAATGGATGAAGGCACCAGGTCTACTGTTCTTGGCACTTTACGAGAAAGTACCATCCCTAGAGGGAGCCGATGTTGTAACAGATATCAAAATTGCCTATGCTGCCCAAAGTGTCCTACCTGGCTCCAATTCATCCTCCTAGCATGTACCTGCAAGAAATTCCTAAAATCGTTTCAAGAACCTTTAACCAGGGTTCAAATGTTATGAGCATGGATTTTCACCCACTGCAACCAACAATACTTCTAGTTGGAATGAATGTTGATGATATTGGAATTTGGAATGTGGGTTCATGGGAAAGGTTGGCTCTCAGAGCCTTTAGTGTATGGGATATCTCAGAGTGCTCAATGCCACTGCAGGAATCACTTGTCAAAGATCCAGGTCTCTCTGTAAATCAATGTATTTGGAGCCCAGATGGGACATTGCTTGGAGCTTCATTTTCCAAGCATATTGTCCACTTATATTCATATATTGGTGTTGGCGAGTTGAGGCAACATCTAGAGATTGATGCCCATATTGGTGGTGTGAATGATATTGTTTTTTCTCACCCGAATAACAAGCAGCTCTGTGGTATCACTTGTGAAGATGATAAAGCTATCAGGGTGTGGGATGTTGTAAGCAATACACATTTGAAGGTCATGAAGCACCTGTATATTCAGTCTGTCCTCATCATAAGGAAAATATCCAGTTCATTTTCGCTACGGCTACTGATGGAAAGATCAAATCTTAGCTCTATGATCTATTGGGATCTAGAGTAAATTATGATTCCCCTGGGCATTGGTGTACTACAATGACTTACAGTACCGATGGAATGCGACTTTTCTCATCTGGAACAAGCAAAGAAGGTGAATCGTACTTGGTTGCGTAGAATGAAAGTGAAGGTGCAATCAAACGAATATATTCTGGATTCCGAAAATGGTCCTTAGGAGTTGTGTAGTTCGATACAACGAGGAACAAGTTTTTTGCAACTGGTGATGAATTTCATCCTAGCTCTTTCCTCCAATGATGTTCACAAACTTTTGAAATGTTTGCGTAATGATCGAAATCCATCTGGCAAGGCCACACCAGATACTGCACCGCAACTGTGCCAGCCAGGGAGTGGAATCCTTATGACAAATGATACAAGTGACACAAATCCATAAGAAGCGGTCTCATGCATAGATTTGTCAAAGAATGATTCTTATGTTATGTCTGGAAGGTGTCCCTATTCAACATGATAACATTTAAGGTGATGACAACATTTATGCCACCTCCACCTGCATGTACATGTCTCCACTGTCAATAATGAAAACGGTAGTGTGTCCGTTGGCTACATTCTGAGGCGCGACGAAGTTTCCAAGTAAGGCTTGAGCAACCAAACGGGTCAGGAGCAGTATTCACAGCAACTCGATTCTATTTGAAACCGCCAACGTTGGATCATGAAGCTGAGTACCTAATGATATTGCATGGTCGACTACATTAGTTAACGTTTCACTTAACAATAATCATTTCACTGGACCATTGCCAAATTTCACCAATCTAATTAGGTTGGAGCGGTTATATTTAGAAAACAAAAATGTATAAGCTGCATCGTATCCTTATCATACAGTGGTGATTTTAAAGCCTGTCTCACCGACAAAAATGGGATCTTTTCATGTGGGCGTTACCATTCTATGGTAAATGAGGGCGTTACAATTTACCTGGTGATCGTCAGTGATGGTGCAGGACATGAAGAGCTTGATATTGTTTGGTTTATGGTTGGTTCATTGTTTAAGCAATACCCCTATGACATCCCTATTGAGGCTTTTCCGTTTGAAATTTTCAAGCAAGCATTTGTCGCAGTTCAGTCCTATGTTGTACACTTGCAAAATGTCAATTTAGCACGAAGGTTTGCTTTGGTTCCACTAGGGCCACCTCTTCTATCCTACAAGAGAAATTGTAAAGAAATGTTGAAAAGCCGTAGGCGATTCTGTCCAACTGGAAGTAGACCGTGAATACAAAGCAGGAGAACCAATTATTGTCTGGTGTAGCCCTCAGATAAATGCAATATTATTGTTGAATTATGGTTTTGTGGATGAATATAACCCTCATGACCCTCTTATAGTTGAGGTATCTTTGGATACAAAGGACCCTCCATACCAAGATAAAAGCATTTTTGCACAGAGAAATGGCAAACTGTCTGTGCAGACATTTAATATATACATCGGAAGGGAAAAGGAATTTGTCTTAGATATGCTTCCCTACTTGCAACTTGCCTATGTATCGGATCCTTCTGAGATGCAGTCAGTTTTGTCCTCACAAGGTCCTGTATGTCCAGTAAGCCCATGTACAGAAAGAGCAGTTTTGGACCAGCTATCCAGATACTTCAGAGAATGACTTGCAGGTTATCCAACAACTGCAAGTAAAGATGAAATAGTGCTTGTTTATCCAACCACAAACCCAAAACGGAAGGTGGAAACGCAGTTGGTATTAATAGAGAAGAAAATGTTGAATTCATGTCTAGCAGCAGTTTATGAAATAATTGATCAACTACCTGATCTTGTTGTGACTCCATGTCCAAGTCCTTACAGTCCTATATTGAAATGATTGTAATTTGGGATCTAATTGTGACATGTCATGCAATAGGGGCCTTGCTGTAAGTCATTTCTTCCTGTTCATATTCGGACAAAAGATATCCTTTGGATTTGTTTTTGGCTGAAATCTTGGAATATAAAGATTTTTGTATGTACAAGGATGTTTTCCTTAATATGCACATTGAAGTTAATGGAAGTGTACAAAGATATGCAAGTGGATTTCCTGAAAGAAATGGAGAATAAATGATCACCGCATTCTTTTGAACCCATTGGAGAATATGCCAGAAGCCTTGAGAAGAAAAACTATGATCTTGGATGGTCCAGTCCAGACTTTTGAGGACTCCCAACGGGAGATGAAATCTCATAGATTGGGTGTGGGTGTTTCTCCAAAGACTATCTAGAATGACAGACTGGATAAAGCAGGGAACTGAGGCAATAGATATCTGCAGTCTAAAACAATTATGTCAAGTGTATCGCCCAAATTATGCACACCTAGACAAAGGCGTTTACAAGCTGCCCTAAGTCAGTAACGGTTCAAAGTGTTGGCAGAGGCACCTGGCAGTTGCAGTTTTCTATGAAGGCGAACCGTTTCAGATTCCCGGAACACAAAGAGTTCAACATTTCTCTTTTAAAAATACTGATTTATGGAATAGAAAAGGCGAGAACAACCTGGAAGCCTTTTGGAGGCTGGGTTTGTAATGCATTCTTTTTTATCAAATATAGAACAGAGTGTCAAGAGATTCTATACTTTGTCACTGTCTAATTCCATTTTCTTCCTGTATTATTGTTTCTGAAGTTTTCATCACTGCTCTTTCTTCATTACATTCATTATTTCAGCTTGTAATGGTTACAATTCAGTACTACCTCTGTTGTAGCTTATTTGAAGCATTCCTTAAGGTGCAGTTTTTCATCTGTTTTGATGTGAGTAGAACAAGACCTGCATCCTAATTGTTTTTCTTATTTACAAGTTTTATTTGTTCACAGCCTTTCCTCTGTCTTTCTATAAGTGAGACAAGACCTGTGTTCAGATATTTGAAGTTTATTGTTATCTCTTCTATTGAAAGGAAGACCAGATGCTTGGCTTTTTCTTTCAGTTTTGTTCATCCCCTATCTTCTATCCATCCTCATGATTTTAAAATGAATTATACAAACGAGGTCATGAGTGACTTCAAAATTAGAAGGTCTTGTTTGCTTGGTCTTGTTTCCTAGATTTTGTTTACTAGCACATGTTGTTTGTTTACCCAAGTTGACCACAGGGTTTTCTTCATAAGTTTGTAACTCATTCACAATAGACCCTCCACGTCATTCACGTAGAATGCAGGGCTTACCTCCAGAAAATATGGAAGGTTCTCAACCCCTACCTACAAGCTCACCAGAGGTCTCTCCTCAGCAGAGTGAAGTCCAAGACATCACCACTCCACAAGTGGAAAGAACTGACTCTCTAGAACGGTTTCAAATTACCAATTCTCAAGAGGACTTTCGACTTCACCTTGATTCTGAGAGACGGATTATGCGAGTGAATTCTTCCAGAGACTTGGTTGTTGTGTCTTTTGGATCACCGACTGGACCCTTTCGAGGACCTGAGGGCCAAGATCCTTTTTGGTCTGCTGGAATTTTTAGACGGGATCTTTTTGGTTCAGGATCAGGCGTTGAAATCACCATCTCACCTGCATTCCCCAAAACCTCTGACCCAGACGCAGTACCTTTTACTACTTCTTATTATTTTCCTGGTACAAAAGCTCTGTGATCTGACCACATCTTGACCATCCCTTTAGAAATGGTCCATTACACAGATACTACGAGTATTCACATCGGGATTACAGCGTCTAGTCAAGCCCCCATTGGCACACCGCTCTTGCCCAGTGTCACCCCGACGCTTCCACCCAAATATCGTGCGTTGAATGCTTCTATTCCCACTTCTACGCAAACCCCATCCAGAACTCCTGGTGGTCCCTCTTCTTCTGGGCACTCTCCTCCCGGCTTCATTCTGACACTTCCTCAACCCCCTTTCGGAGGAATTTTTTCGTCCTCTATCGACAACACTAATCCTAGTGGCACTATTCCATCATTCACACCAAATTACCAGATTCCTGTTGGTGGACAATTTCACCAAGGAGGTTTGACTCAACCCCCCCTTGTAGGGAAAATTCCTATTGGAACACAAATCCCAATCGGAACACAACCCCCAATTAGAACTCAACCTTCGATTGGAGGACAACCCCCACCAACCCCACCCTACGGACAAAACATACCTCCATCCTTGGTCCAGTATTGGAACCATCTGATACAACATAATCCTCAATCGACTGGGGGGAAACAACTCCCAGCTACATCTATTATACCCCCTAGTATAGGCCAACCATATCCAGGTACGTCCAATCATATTTGGGGCTCAAATTCTCAAACTCACGTCCCTGTTCAAGGATATAATCCCATGGGATACTTTCCTCTACAACAACCACTGAATCTTCCTGGGTCTTCGCATTACATGCAGACTACTTATGGTCCCACTGGTTTGTCGATGAGACTCCCTCCCCAAATCCACCAGTACCTGCATGTGAATAGACATTTACCCTTCTTGGCCACTTTGGACCTCTCGGATCTGTCAAGGATTTTAAATGATCCAATCTATCACTCTCCCCAATGGCCTACTATACCATCCAAGATACCATCTGAAATCCCTAAATTCGATGGCAAAGTGGGAGAGGACCCGAACAATCACGTCATGAATTTTCACCTCTGGTGCTCATCCCACTCCTTGATGGATGACTCTATTTGTTTACGTCTTTTTCAAAGAACTCTTATAGGTTCTGTCGTGAAGTGGTATATAGAATTACCATGAGGTTTCTTCGTCGACTTCAACACCCTAGATATGGATTTCCTCACCCACTACCAGTTACTGATCCGTTATGAAACGGGGACCAAGATTTTGAGTTCTTTCAAACAAACCAAAGCCACTCATATATCTGATCACATTCATGAGTGGCAACGGAGACGACGTCTCATCAAACTCGAAATTCCCGATCAGTTACTGGCAGAGTGGTTCACAAAATCATTTGTGAACGAAATCAGTCATGACATCGCCATGGGTGGAGTTGTCACAGAAGAACAGGCCATAAGTCATGCTCAATACCTTGACCTTCTTTACTCACAAATGGGTACTCTTTACGACTTACTCCCTTATGCACCTCGTCCTTCCACTTTCGCCACTTCAACTACTCCAGCTGCTTCTCATGCAGCCGATGGTGTGATTGGCACTTTCCATGCCCAACCACATTCCACCTCAAGCACCAACCCCAAACCCGCTTCTTCCAATGTTCAAAATGCTCTGTCTCCTACCCTTCCCACCAGCAAGACTTCTGAGGTAAATGCAGTTCAATCTACCCCAGCCGGTAAGAACAAATCCAAAAAGGGAAAGGGTAAGAATAAGGAGGACAAAAATATTTCGCAAGCAGAGAAAACCAAAACTCCACCTGTTGACGATAGGGATAAGCGCAAACCTCGCTACCCTTGTCTTATCTGTGGTGATGATCACTACATGAAGGATTGTCCACGACGTGCCGAGGTTACTAAGTTCCTTCAAGGGGCACCGAAACCATCCACTCCGATCGTTTTGTCCCAACCCTTCCCCTCTCAACAACATGCCCAATTGGTCATTCATGACCAACCTTCTCCTTCTACCATGTCCTATGTATTAATGTGTACTGGCAATTCAAAGAAGAATGACATCACACTCACCACTTGAGCCAAAGATTATTCTCCCTCTAAGGAGAAGGTTGATGATATCCCTCCTTCATTGGTACAACCCTCTCCCACGACTCCACCTACCAACGATCCTCTTCATATCGAACGACTAAGTCTTGACACAGTTATTTCCCCCCCTCCGAAGGATGTCGTTCAGAAATCAGCTTTCAATCCTCATGCTCATGCTGCCCAAAACTATAGCATTGTTGAAGACCTGGCCCAAGAACCTTCTGCGATGTCAGCCCTCGAAGTCCTTTAAAGTTGTCATGCACAACGGAAGGCATTGTTGAAAGCTATCGGTGGAATCGACCCGACGGGCATGAATTTAATAATTTTTTACTTAGAAGACCATATTCCAAGGTTACCCCCTCAACTCGTGTTCCAAATCCATGTGATTGTTTCTGACAAAAATATTTGTAGAACCATTATCGACAAGGGTGCCTTGACGTGTGTCATGGTTGTTACCTGCTGGAAATCCATCGGCTCTCCCTCTTTGACTAAATCCCATAACACCCTCAAAGCCTTCAATGGCTCCATTTTTAAGCCCTACGGTGTCCTTCCTTCATTGTCGATCATGCTAGAAGGCAAAACGGTCCAAGTCAAAGTGGAAGTCTTTGATGCTCCTCTTGATTACAATCTTCTTCTTGGTCGTAGCTGGATCAATTCCATGCGCACGGTTGTGTCGACTCACTTTCGTGTGGTATGTTTCCCACATCAAGGAAAGGTAATCACCGTCGACCAATTAGCCTTTTTTAACTCGGATATGCATACTGGAAACATACCGTTTATTGCTAAAACCCCACCAGGTTATGAGAATATCGTTGTAGGTCTTCTCAAAGAATCTTTGTTAATAGGTACCTTCCCCATTCCACCGCCCGATGTTCCACACTCGTTTGTTGCTTCAATCAACATGATCTCCACCTCGATTCATGGAACCCCTGTGTCTCACGACCCATGGATGGTACCTGACCCTGGCGATCATCTTTGTTACGGCGATGAAATGCCTTTGAGTCCGGTCGAATCTACCTATCAAGCCATTCAATTGGCAACCCCTTATACCCCCTCTCTTGGTGAGTTATCTCCAGACCCTTTTCATGTTATTTTTCCCATGGACGAGATGATTATGTCTGCCATGGAAGACACCCCTTGGAACGATGGACATCACCGTTCCATCCTCTTCCTGGAACAACACACCCTCGAGAGCTACCAACAGATCTCGACTCCGTCGACCGTTGTCATCATTTCAACCATTCCTGAGTCCACACATGATGTGTTTTTCGAAGGGAACTTAAGTAATATCTCACCCACTATTCCCCTTGACATATCCATCAAACCTGGAATTGTCAAAAATGTGCATATTGGAGCTTCATGTTCCCCCGATGAAATCGTCACCTACAAGTCACTTTTCAAAGAATTTTGTGACGCCTTCGCCTGGAGATACGAAGAAATGTCAAGTATCGACCATGAAATTGTGATACATGAGATCAAGACATACCCAGATGCTAAACTCGTCTGGCAACGCCTTCGTCCAATTCACCCACGTAAAGTGGCTGCTATTAAGCTTGAAGTCGAGAAACTTCTCAAAGTCAGATTTATTTACCCGGTGGCCCTCACTGACTGGGTTTCCAATCTTGTCTCGATCGACAAGAAACAAGGCACAATCCACATATGCGTTGATTATAAGGATATTAACAAAGCTTGTCCTAAGGACAACTTTCCTACCCCATTCATCGACCAGATTTTCGATGATTGCGCCGAAAGTGAAATCTTCTCTCTGATGGATGGTTTCTCCAGATATAATCAAATCAATATTGTTCTCGAGTATCAACACAAAACCGCTTTCATTTGTCCTTGGGGCACTTTCGCCTATCGGAAACTTCTTTTCTGTCTAAAGAACGTTGGCGCAACTTTTCAACACACTATGTCTTATGCCTTCCATGATATCAAGCACATCATGCAACCATATCTTGATGACTTACCCACTCATTCCATGCATCGAGTCGATCATCCAATCCACCTCTGAGCCATTTTCATCCTCTGTTGGTTTTACCATATACGCTTGAATCCTCAGAAGTGCATTTTTTGCATGGAATCCAGCCGACTTCTAGGCTCTATTGTTTCGCATCAAGGGATCAGGGTAGATCCTTTAAAGGTCGAGGCGATTCTTAATCTCCCCCCTCCTTCTACACTTCGCCAGTTACAAATTTTGCAAGGGAAAGTAAAATTTCTTCGTCATTTCATCTTGAACTACGCCGAGATAAATCGTGGATTTACGTGAATCCTCAAAATGGGTCTGAGTTCATATGGGACACCATCGCAAACAAAGCTTTTGAGACTTTGAAAATATCCCTGACACGTGCTCCGCTTCTCTTCCCCCCTGATTACAGTCATGATTATTTCCTCTACCTCGCAGCCTCGGATTACACCATTGCTATGGTTCTCATCCAAGAGGATGATTCTCATGACAAACATGTTATCTATTACTTGATTCGAAGTCTAACGCCTACCAAAACCAAGTATTTACATGTCTAAAAACTGGCCTTGGCAGCCATCCAAGCAGTTCAATTCTTCTGGCACTATATCCTCTCTCTCAAGACTACGGTGATTTCTAACTGCAACCCTATGCAACACATTCTCACACGTCAATTTCTAGGAGGAAAATACTCCAAATGGATAGTTATACTCCAGGAGTTTGACTTGGAATTCGAACGAGCTAAGTCCAAGAAGTCCTTAGTGTTTACCGAGTTGATATGCGAATTGCCCTACTCTGAAATGGAAAATGTAGCATTCGATTCATTACCTGGTGAATCCCTTTTCCTAATTAGTTCTGATGATATTTGGTATGGCGATATCATCATATATCTCCAAACCCAAAAATTTTGGCCCAATTTGTCTAGTACTGACCGATGTCGAATACGCTACCAAGCCCGCCAATATATTATCCTCGGGGATACCCTTTATCATCGTGGGATTGAATCAGTTTTTCGACACTGCCTCACATTTGACAAAGCCGAGAAAGCCTTAAATGAATGTAATTATGGAGCCTGTGGTGGTCATATGTCCGGGTATGCTACTGCCCAGAAGATCTTATGAGCAGGGTATTTTTGGCCTTCTTTATTTAACGATTGCATAATCATCATCCAAAAATGCCATGCTTGCCAGAACTATAATCATAAGATACGGTCACATCCCGCTCCTCTTCACTCTATGGTCTCTGTTGGTCCCTTTGCGAAATGGGGCATCGATTTCATGACATGTCAGCCCCACTCAGCTGGGGGGCATGGATACATTATTGTAGCCATAGATTATTTTACGAAATGGGTCGAGGCGATGCCGACATTTGACAATACTGGAAAGACCGCAGCATTATTCATTTTCAATCACATCATAGCTCGTTTTGGTGTTCCTCAGGCTATCGTCACTGATCATGGTAGCCACTTTAGAAACTTCATGATGTCTGAACTCATTGAAAATTTGGGTCTTCTCCATGAAAACTCAACACCCTATTACCCACAAGCCAACGGCCAAGTCGAAGCGATTAATAAAGTTCTCATAACTATGCTCTGACGAATGATAGGGATTCACAAAACAAGTGGGCACATAATGTTTTTTTCATCATTATGGGCTTACAGGACATCCATTAAGTCCTCTACTGGGTTTACACCTTTCCAGTTAGTCTATGGATTAAAATCCATTCTCCCGATTGAATGCGAGATACCCTCTTTAAAACTAGCCGTCGAACTCCTACCGAACACTTATGCAGAAGAAGAACATATATTGTATCTCATGCAATTAGATGAAACTTGACATGATGTTATTCTAGTCATAGAAGCCCAGAAGAAACGTGTCAAGGACTAATATGACAAACATGTCAAGCCTCGCATTTTCTCCGAAGGAGATTTTGTTCTCCTCTACAAACAAGATCGAGATATGCTAGGAGCTGGAAAATTCGAAGCCATGTGGCGAGGTCCTTATATCATCAGACGAGTTTTAGAGAAAGGATCTTACAAGTTAGTAGATCATGATGGTATCCCTTTGAGTGAACCCAGGAATGGGTTGTACTTGAAGAAGTACTATTCATAAGATCACCTGTGCACGAGTACTTGTATTTTATTGTATCATACTTCTTGTGTGTTACTGTAGTATGCTTTTTCGTTATCTAGTCTCTGCCCTTATGTGACGTTGTTTTTTATTTCCAGATGTCGGAGTCTTTTCTACCCCACATTGGCTTCACTGATGGCGCTATCCGTAGTACTCAAAACCTTGCTTCTGCTGCATGGGCAATTTACGCCCCTACAAACGAACTTGTCACTCTACAAGGTCTGTGCCTCGGCCATGTGACCAACAATATTGCAGATTATAGTGCCATTATCAAATTATTGATTGATTCTATCTCGCTCGGAATCTGTCACTTGGTTGTATGACTCGATTCGCAACTCATAGTACTACAGTTAAGTAATGTCTATGTTATTCGAAGTCCTTCTTTGTTACGGGTGTATTTGTGAATTCGCCTCTTGGAATGTTATTTTGATTATATTGAGTATCAGCATATTCCTAGACGTCTAAATACATTAACTGATGCATTAGCTAACTATGTATTAGACAGACATTTGGTTCATTTATAAATCAATCACATCACAAGTATCACACAACACAAAATAAGCCGGTAGAAGCCGTATGTATATATAACGATCAAAAAGTTTTTTTACAAAACGTTATGTCCGAGGACCAAAATTTTAAAATATGAAGCTCATAGCTTCTACAAAGTGACATCATGGATGACGTACATGGTAACACACAACTGCTCGGGCAACCCTACAAAGCAGTTTCCCAATAGACTCTGACACCCCCACCGTATGACATTGATAACGTCGTGGAACCTCTCCAAGAGGCATGTCTGGAATGTCTGCAATCAAACCCTCTAAGTTTTGTTCCACTTATTCATAATCTTCATCGTCCCATCATGGCACTGGAGCCACCTCTCCTTGTCACTGAATAGGAGAAGTACTCGGAGGTCGATAAGGCCCCACATTTGTGTCATCAAAAAATAATTTTTGTAATTAGACCTTGGATGAACATAAAAACATTTGCATATGATAAAATTCACAAAAACATTTTAAAAGTAAAAAATGTGTTTTTCTTACCAAGATCTCCCCACTGAGCACCCTCAGGCAGTGCCAAGTCTGGATCTCCTCAAAAGTTCAACCCAGCATAGGCATAATCATTGACCATCAGCATCTGTGGTCGCAACCAGTTGAAGAAGGAATCATTGTATTTGATGATTGGTCCAGCTACATGTCGGGCCATGAGGTTACACCACCTCAGCATTCTCTGATCCTCTGGAGCTGGTAAACCCCACTCAACCTACAACCTTAGCAAGGGGACCCTCTCAAGAAAGAAGGACACCAACAATGACCCATACCCAAATTGCTTCAGGTCACCTCTCCTGCATTTGGTCAACTGTCTCTTCACACTACAAAGGACTGTGTCTACCCAGTTAAAGACCCGAGGCTCAATACACTCTATGGAATACTGAAAGTAGCTCTGGAGAGCCATGTGTGGAGTAGCTCTCCCAGCCATATGGTGAACAAAATAGTGCGAAGGGTCAAATCCTGTACCCCCCAAATGGCCACTTTTCCTTTGCTCCTTTCCGCCTCTGGAACACAATACAAACGACAATATTCACTCATAGGCATCCCACCACCTCTGCTACTAGTCAAGCTAGCATGGTACCCACGCCATGATAGTCCTATCAAGAAGTAAACATCTTCGATATCCAAGGACAATGTGTGGACCCCTACGTGGAATACTTGTTGGTCCATGTCCCACATATGCACGAGGTACTCCAATAGCCTGACTTGGGCCCTCATACCCGGGATATGAAATAATTTTAGGAGACCACAGTCTTGCAAAGAAGCAATGGTGCTCGGGTTATTCCCGACAATAGCATCATCTTATTCATGCTGTCTTTCATGCCATTCCAGTACCATGGTGATAGCCAAATGCCTGCATAAGAAACATAAGAAGAAGGTCAACAACTCTCTTCAAGACTTGGTATCTTTTTCATTGAGAAAACTTTAAAGAAATTTTTCACTTTGCGGTTCTCGCAGGTACCCTTTAGGCACAGTGCGAGGTTCTCGCAGGTCCCATGTGGCTGGCCTGTGAGAATGGTTGAGCGCAAATTTAACCCCTAAAACAAGATCAAAAACTTGAATTTTACCAATGAAAATTAAAAATTGAACCATGAAAATATAGAAGACAAGGAGTTTACCTCATTGTCGGAGACGGTTCGTCAAATGGATGCTCGTACCTCTTGCAATCTAGCGCCGAAATTCAAGGGAAAAAGAGGGGTTTTGGGCTAAAATATTGGCAAAGTTACAATGACTATGGTAAAAAGAACTGTTACCCACTTATATTTACTTTTACCATTTTTGTTGGTTTTTTATAATTGTTTTATTTATTAAACCTAATGCCTAATACCCTTATGAGTGCGACTTTTGTAGACGTAATGACTTCGACGTTCATACACATGGATACAGATATTTTTCTCTTTTGCATCACATGTTTGAATTGTTTTTTATGGTTTTTACACAAAACCTCGAGCTTGGTCTTTGTCTGTTCTCACGCTCGAACATACATGAGAACGTGATCGAGCACACTTTTATCACTTTTTCAGGCTCAACAAGGTTATACGAAAAAGGAACCCCCTGGAGTCCTCTTTAAGCTCTTTTAGACTCTCTATACATGAAAATACCGATGAGCGACCTTGCTATTTTCACGCTCGCTAAAGTATTTGAAGAAAGCATCTGTTGGGCGATAATTTATCTCTTTTTCGGTCTCATCAGACTATTTTACGAAAAATAAACTGAGAGAGTTCTCTTTTAAGTGTTTTTCCATACTCTATAATCATGAAAAACCTTCGATTTTTCTATCTTTGGACTCATTAAACAAACATAGAAAGACCCGTAATGGGACCGAACCACTCTTTCCTAGGGTTCGTTAAACATACTCTAAAGGACTCATCCGAAGGATGAGCTTACATCAACAAGCATATGTTATCCTCCTCAATCTTGCGTAAAAATAAAGAGGTACTTGCCAGAAATGGTGGGGGAAAATTTGGGAAAGGGATGTGTTTTCGTATTCATATTATTGGCAGTAAGTGTCTCTCTTGAACATGACACCCCCCTATTCATTATCTAAAGATAGTTTTGGAAATCCATTTGTCTCTCATTCAATTTGCTACAAGGTCATACCCTGCATCGTCTCTGAGTCAGTGCTACCAAATCATTGGTCGTGTCATTCATATGTTCAAGAGAAGTTCATCTGAAATTGAGTCGACCATCTGCAATTGTCCATTCTCTCTGTGTCGGCCTTCCCTATGTCCAGTTAAACTTACATCATACTCTGTTCCACCTTCAAAATCTATTACTCATTTCGTGTCATTGATGGGGGATACATCAAGGCCCTCCTGTGACGATTTTTGTTCCATTGACTCCATCTCATTATCCAGAAACAAGACTTAGAAATTCTTTGGTACCTTGGAACTTGCATGCCTCAATGGAAGGTGTCCTCGCTTTCGACAGTGGGTTTTCATCATTGACCCCTGATAGGGAGATTCCGTCGGATGTTCGACCTCAAATCATTTATTCACATTCGGTGGATTGTACTAGTGTACCTTGGGAGTCATTGATATTAATGGTGATTTCCCTCACACTTGTTAATGGTTTCATCAATGACCGGTAATCAAGTGGTTTCTACCATGTTCGACTTCAACA
>SNQJ01S0039809.1:40643-52452 GCA_010110895.2 Picea sitchensis
CCCTGGATCTCATCTCTTTGATCTAGGTTGCAATGGAATATGTATAATTTGTTGACACATAGATCCACTTTGTATGTCTCGTGGCTATGTCATCTCAATTTGAATTTTCTTGCAAGGATCCACTGTGTATTCTTGGTGGCTATGCGATATTTTGAAGGCATGGATCCATGGTGTATAATTTGTGGCCATGACCTATGTTTATGGTGTCATATGTCCATGATCTCAGTATGGGAATCCCTGCCTCATAACTAGTATGATATTCTGTAGATGCTTGGTTATTTGCAGGTTTCCGATTAGGTGCGCTCCTGGTTTCCGACACACACACGCAGTTTACAAAGTATTTCGACTGTCACTGATTATGGCCTCATACTTTGGGGGGAATTCTGTTACACAATATTTTGGTCATATTTGTGATGCATTAACAATGGTGTACTCAGGCTCCCAACAAGAACTTTCTCCTGAGAAAAGTGGCATTTATCTCCTTCCTGAAAACATATTTTCAAAGTGAGTTCACAGGCTGCTTATAGCCTAGGGTGCGAGAATGACCCATTCTCGCAGGCCACCTTCAGCTAGGGTGCGAACTTCTTGCACTTTGTTCTATACTTAGGGTGCGAACTTGTTTTTAAGCTTGGAAAAGAGATGGAGTCTCGAGGGTTCTAGAAGGGAATCTTCTAGAAAATGGGTTGGCATTCGAATGGTTATCATTTTACTAGTTTCCCTGATTTGGGGGGATCATTCTCATCCATGTAACCATATCATCCTCTCCTATATATTGATAGGATTCTCATGGAAAAGGTTAAGAAAGATTAATTGAAGAATTGGTGAAGGAATTGTGTGAAGAACTCTGCTTGAACAAAAGCTTGGAGACTCTAATAGGTCTATCAAGAGGAGTTGGATATTCTTCATGCAAGGACCAAGAAAGTGTGTGTGTTGGAATCAAAAGCCACCGAAAGGAAGCTTGCGACATCAAGGCGATCAGGTTGTGTCTTCTACTTTCGATTAATATGATACATCAACATGTCCTTTTCCCATAAAGTCATTCTTACTTTATTTTGTAATTCCTTGATCATATGCATAAGTTGACGATTGAATACATTTTGCTATCTTCACTTTGGTTTGTTTGTGTTGTCTTGGTCTTGACCTCACGAGAGCACCGAAGCAAAGCGGGAGCAACAAATACCTAAGGAAGTGATATAAAGGTATGTCACTTGTTCCTCCTTACTAGTTAATTCAATGGTCATAACTTAGGGAAAGAGTCATGTCCTGTCATGTTTTGTTCTAGATCCAGGTGGATCTAGGGAGATTTGTTAGTGTCTACACCTACCGATTAGTCCGATAACAATAACCATCATGAAAATCATTGCACAAAGCACATCAACACAGGATATACGTGGTTCACCCCAGTGTGGGGCTACGTCCACCAACTCTTCTTCTTCTTTATTAGCTTCTTCCAATCTTCTTACATGCACCAAGTCATGGATCCAACTCTGCAAAGGAAAGAAGATTTGCGTGCACCCGTCAGATCCTCCTTCCTCGAATTAGTTCAAGGCACAAATCCAACTAAAACCACTTTCACTTACCTTTGCAAGTATCACATACAGTATGCACAAAGAATTCACAACTATTCACACTTAGCAACCCTCACAGGTTCTTACACAAAGCCGATCAGAACTACAATCACACAAATTGAACTACTCTCACAGTTCTTTTCACATAGCCAACACTATCGCTTAGCACACCGACCTTTTCTTACATCGCCTAGCTACTTATTTATACTTTAAAAAAAGGGCATAAACATGGGAAACCCATGGGCCAACATCCCATACCCATTACATAAACCGTAAAACCCAAAAATCCCGCAAAAAGGGTGAGATCCCATGATCTCCGCTTCGCCTGGGCGCTCCATATTCAACCAGCCCGTTGAAGTCCCAAGAATGGTCAAACATGACCAGCGTTTCCTCAAAACCTAGTTAAGGGCCAACATCAATTCTTCTTCTCAGGGAAATAATGAGGTTTTCTTGGGACCTCTCATTTCTTCTCAGTCTTCAGGAAATAATGATATTTTTCAGGAGAAGGAAGATGAGCCTTCGTCTACATACAAAATCCCCCTTCAAAGATGGATTGATTGAGCTTGTGGTTATCACTTCAGGCAGGATTTCTTACATGATCATAGTTGCATATATTTTTTCCAAGAGGATTTACTCCCTCTCACCCATCTCCATGAGTTTCAGTTCATGATTGATTATATATCTATTTATGCTCATGGTCATTACGTGCTCGACTTATCATTGTTTTTTTACGTAATCAAGCACAAGGGGAGATACTTTGATGGGATGATCAAATGGCTGCACTAGTTGTATGACTTCACCTAACATCATCTATTGTTTGATCTTTAGGGCCCTGAGGCCCCTAGGTAAGTAGGTAAGTCATTTTTTATTTATTTCATTTTCATATTTCATTTTCATATTAGTTTAGATGCATTTCATTTTTCATTTTTCTTTGCTTTCATATTGATTCCATGCTTAGTTCAGAAGTTTTTAAAAAAATGCAATTTTTTTTTCTAGATTAGTTTTTTTAGATTTTTATGGACAAAGGGTGATAGCACCACCTTATATTCTTTGATATTTTTTTCTAAGTTTTGGCAGGCATGGTTTTACCAGTAGATATTTTACTTCTCATTGTTTAAATAACTTACTCATTAATATCATCATTGTTGAGATCTATACTTGAGTAAACTCTTGGGTTAATTGAAGCAATTTTCACAGCCATTGTCATTGATTTATATTGCCGATATATACTTCTACTAATTTATGCAAGGTAGGGACAACAAGCTTAAATTTATTTTCCAGCTAACATACTATATGCAAGCCTGGTTTTTCGTTTGTCTCGGGCAAGTATAAACACTTTTGTAGGTACCCCAAAAACTTGGCAAGCTTAAACCAACCAGAGACGAATCTTCAAATCCCATTTTTATTTTCATCATTGACCTTTATGGATATACTTCTCTTCCTTCACTTCCATATATCTCAATCCCCCCAGGGTCACTAGGATCGCTTCCCTAGAGTGACCTAGTCACCCTTGAAGCGCGGGACCTATATCGTGGTGACATTGGGTATAGTGTCCCTTAGTTGTTTCCACTTGGTGGTTGTGTCAGGATTTTACCAACCTACAAATTGTGCGATAACAAGTAGTGTTTGGTTACAGGAGATCCGAATCCATTGGTCCTATTAGTAGGGGTGTGGTGGGAGATATGTAAAACAATGGGTCATTACCCTACTGCTTGTTCGTTGATGCAAAAGTATCATAGCACTGCAAAAAAATTATTTTGTAATTTTTGTAAGTCTATGGGACATGAAAAAAAGGATTTCTGCACACTCGATCTAATGAGGGAACACACAAAATATGCATACATATTCCAAGGGGAAGAAGGACGAGAAGGAAGGATATCACATTATAATACTCCAAGGGATTACAAGAAAGGAGGAAGAGGAGGATTTGACAGAGGAAGAGGATCGGTTATCTACTATAACTGTAATCATCCTGGGAATTTGGTGCGAGATTATCTGAATCCATCCATGACATGCACATATTGTATACTTTTGGATCATGTGACGGAAGACATTCTGTAGCTAATCATGAAGTGGCAGGAAAAGAGGAACCAGAATGTCTAAATGATAGCAACGGAAGAGCGTGATGATCGACCAAGGATAGGAGCAGTTATAGATCTTGATACTCTCCATTATTTTTTGGGTCTTCAAGTATTACCACTTTGTGATACCTTTTTGATTTCTTAGTATAAATATGTGATGGATATATTGACACATTTTAATATGGATTATTGCAAGCCTTGTGCTACTCCCTTTCAGTCTAGAGTAAAGCTTATCAAAACCTATAGAACTCCTACAGTCGATGCTACTCTTTATTAACAATTGGTCGAAAAACTTATTTATCTTACTCATAGTAGACCTGATATTTCCTTTTTTTAGTGTGGTTTATAGGTTTATGTAGGACCCTAAATAAATCCACTGGAAAGCATTCAAACTAATTGTCCGCTATCTCAAAGGTATCACTCATTTGAGTCTCAAATATTGTCAAAGTTCAGATTCATTGGTTAGTTTCATCGAATTTGACTGGGATGGCAACAGTGATGATCAGAAGTCCACTTTTGATTGTGCTTCCATATAGAACTAGACCTTTAGTGTGGTCATGCAAGGACTGAATGGTATTATCTTTGTCTACTACAAAATTATAATATCATGGCGTCGTGCAAGAAGGTATTGAAGTAGTATGGATTTGATAACTTTTGGGAGAACTTGGACTTCCTATTCAGAACTTGACTACAGTCTAATGTGATAACCAAAGTTCCATATAGGTTGTTGACAATCCTATTGCCCACAGTAAGATAAAGCTTGTTGAACTTCATGCTTACTATTCGAGACAATTGGTTCATGAGAATGTTGTCTCTTTTAAATATTGCAGAAAATATGATCAGGTTTTTGATATATTAACCAAACCTTTATTAGAATCCATATTTATCAAGCTTCGCACGATGCTTGGGCTTCAAGAATATGCAATTATGGGGGGGGTGTCCTAATGATATAATTTCACCTCCTAAATCTCCAGATTTTTTTGTTGATGGGGGGGTGTTGGAACATAAAGAATTGATGGTTCATCACACATCTCTTTGGTTCCTTTGATCAATATATCGAACTACATCAAGATACATTTGGTCGGGCGATCAACCAACACACTATACTGGTCATTCGAGTAGTCGACATTCCTATCGATCAAAGAGTCAATTGGAATTTGAAGATAGTCAGGTGATGTATCGACCAACTTAGCAATAGACTACGAGTTAAGCATGAAAGTGACTGGGTTGAGCATGCCTGTTGAGTCAAATCGATAGAGCGGATTTGGTGGATTCAAATCTAACTACCGACAATTACATGTGGACAAGATATTCTGGATTCTATGGAAATCATTTAGATATTCAGGCTATAAAAAGTAGACCCCTTGGGTCATTTTCATTATGGATGTCAATCTATCGAGATCCAATATGCATTGTGATGTTATGATCATAGTGTGCCTTTCTTAAGTGCTATAACGGTGTCTTTAGACACCACCCTTTGTCTTCAAAAAAAAATTGTTCATATTTGATTATCTGCAATATTGTGTTCTTTGTTTCATGGTGTGTTCTACAATATTCCCCAACAATTCCAAACTTACAACATCTAAGAAGCACTTGCCTAAGGTGATAAAAATTACTACCTTGTTCTTTGGAAAAAATTGTGAGATCATCGAAGTAGACGACTATAATCTTACCCAAGAGGCATTTGAAAGAAATGGCCATGGAACGTTGAAAGGTAGTTCTAACATTTATCAAACCAAAAGGCATCTTATGATATGCATATGTTCCCCAACAAGTAGTGAAGGTGGTTTTTTTACTATCATAAGGTTTGATAGCTATCTGATTGTTGTTGAAATGTACGCTTGACACTAAGAGGGGGGGGGTGAATCAGTGTCCCAAAACTTTGGACAACTTTCCACTTTTCATAAATTAATTGAACAATATATATTTATTTCAATTTCTCAACCAATATATAAAAGTATAAATATTTTATTTATTTATTTAACTTGAATGAATACATAAGGTCAATATTAAACTTCAAACAATTATGAGAGACCTAGCTCTTTGTTACAATACCCAGCTTGTAATTCTCATATCCAACTAAGAAATGAGGAATCCAACCCTCATAACAATTCACAGCTTGTTGGCCTCAGATCCAACTGATATGTGAGGAATCCAATCCTCATAACAAGACCCGGCTTGTAAATAGGGACCAATTTGATAGAATGAACCTTCATTCAATCCATTATATATAAATATATATACTTCAACAAATTCAACTACATCTTTTGTTCACCATACTTCTTTGTTTATATATTCTCCCAATAGGTATGAGTTTGAATCATTATGTCCCTTTGTTTGAACCATTACACCTCTTCATACACCTCTTCATTTGAATTAATAATAATAATTTCTATTATTATTATTATCATTAATAGTTTGATTTAAAGACTTCAAATCCCTTGTTTTACTTTAAATTGCATTTATTATGTTCTGGCTAAAAACCTGTCACTACAAATGTTGCAGAAATCAATTTCTATAGAGGCATTTCCATCAAACCATGTTTTTAATATGACCATATGTGAAGAATCACGGGATTTATTAATTTAAGTGATGCCTCTTATTTCACCCTTATTCATCTATTACGAGACCAATGTTTCGTGCTTCATAATTCTTCCCTTTTTTTTTCTTTTTAGCCTCCATATGTCCATTGTTGGGACCATGTTCTTCAGGCTTCAACGCTCTAGAAATTTTCTTCTCTTCACCAAATCTTGTTATCTCCAAAGCAATATCTTTTAGAGTGTTACATCTATATCAACTTAAAGTTACGGTTTTAATCCTCATCGTTGATCACGATTTCAGATCAATGATCTAATCATTCTTTTAAAAGACTCATTTCTCACAATTTTCTTATCTTTGTCCAATGGTTGGGATTCAATCATGAGATGGGAAGTTGTTGTTTCCTCTAGTACTTCGCAACTTCATGAGTTTTTTTTCTTTTTATAAACTTCCAATTATCCCGGGATAATTCTCACTGAAGTGTGTATACTCTATTAATATTGAGTTGACGTGTGTCCATAAACTTCAATGGTCCATGTCTTATTTTGGAGCTTCGATACTCTGGGACTCCGGGTTACTAGAACTTTGAAGCAGTTCAATTCTTTCAGAGTGATTACTTACCAAATAAGTCATAAATAAGTGGTGACCACTTGCTTTTGGTTAACACCTCCTCTTATTATATTCTTCCACTATGCTTGATCAATGGTTGAGAACGCTCCAAAAGTAGATCAATAGTTAGCGTTACTTCGTAATTTACGCTTACTCAATCCTTCCACTGTACTTGATCAACATTCAAGAATGCTCCGAATTAGATCAACTATTAATGTTGTGTCATGATTCTGGACTTTGTCTATTAGTTGATAACAGAGGCTTGGATATCCCTGAAGTTAGTAATCCCAGAGTGACGTGATTTGTGACGTCATTTTTTATGTGGCACTGACTGAGTGGCTACCACATGTCACCTATATTCATGACTTTTGTATACCTAAAGTGCCAACTAGACCTTGACACTTTTCACCATTTGATTGTGCCACATGTCCTTGCCAACGTGGTCTTGTAGACTATGATGACGTGATCTCTTAATGTGTGTGCCTCCTGTCACCTTGATTTGTGACTTTCACAGAATTTACATGTCATATGATTTTGACACTTGTCACCATCTGATTGGGCCACATTTCCTTGATGACATGGACCGACCTATGTGAACCTATTGACGCGTGTTCCGTGTGTCCTTGTGACATGGACCCTGCTAACCTGGTCCTGATGACTTGGGACTTCGGGGATTCGTAGGTCTAGGTAATTGTTTCTCCAATTTTCACTGGAGTTGGTCAGAACCAAAGTGGTCAGCATGGAAGTACTTACACTATCCTTCCACTTGGATTTCATCCAATGACTGTGATCAGTTCTAGATCAATGGTCCAGATTCATTTTAGCCTTTGGCACTTTGGGTTATTCACTTTTTCCCACTTCCCAATTCTCTCGGAGTGAGATTCCCCGAAGAATAAACCTCGAGTAACTTGACTTCATCTAACAGTTTGTCTTTAACACGAAAATCTTAACACAATCCAACGGTTGTCGGGACTTTGACTATTGGGGATATCGGGCCTTTAGCCTTGCTTATGCTATCCTTCCACTTTACTCAATCCAACGGTCAAGATATTTCTCGACGTGTTTCTTAGATCAGACGGCTAGTGTTTCTTCATGAATTCAAGCTTCGAGAATTCTGGTTCAATTCAAACTCCTTTTCACCAAAGTGGTCAGCATCGAGGTTGACCAATTCTACTCATGTTTAATCCAATGGATGAGATCTTTCCTGATGTTATTTGATGATTTTCCTTTAATCAGGGACTTCATGCCTTGGCCTTTCTTATCCTATCCTTCCACTTTATTTTGATCGTACGATCAATATAACTCCCAAAATTGTTTTTAGATTGGACGACTCATTTCCACTTTGGGACTTCGCCTTCGGCTAAAATATCTTTTCCTTCGGGTAATTTTATCCGAAGTAGTTAGCACTGAATTTGACCATTGTTCCTCCTACATGATCTGATGGTTTAAGTCACTCCCTAATATTCAATCAGATGGTCAGGATTCTCTCCTTTATGCAAGTTTCCTCTATGATCCAATGGTCATATTTACATCTGAATTCTGGATGAACGGCTCCAGTTACTTGATTTTTATAAAGGTTTCCACCTGTAAAAATTATCTCTCTGAAACTTGATCTCTTGCGTGACTTCAAAATCATTATCTCTTATTTGGTAAATGTACCTATAACAAATATCATCGATCCTTGATAGTGATCGAAGATTACACCGATGACATTTACCAGACGTTTTTTCTCCTGAACTTTATCCTTGCTACTCTATTTCATTCTCTTTCCATCAATGACCCTTCATTACACATGGAAATACCTTAGTATCCATCCTAACACTAATGCCAACTGTATAAAAATTTTCATTACTAATTCATGTTTCCATCAAGGACAACACATAACCAACAATCCCAACAATCTCCCCCTTGTTCATTGAAGGAAACATATCTGTAAAAAAAATGAGTTTGTGTCTTTGCTCCCCCTATCACTGATATCCTTTTCTATCTAATGCCAATTTTGTTTTTCTTAAATTTGTTTTACTGCTTCTCTCCCCCTTTGACATCAATGACAAAGAGTGAGGCTTTGACTATTTTTCTCCCCCTATTTATTGATATCTTATCTCGGTCCACTGGGATATTTGTGTTCAAATAAGTAGTCTTCCAATTTATAGTGATCAAGTATTTTAAAACTAATCTCATTACTTTCTTATTTGATAACCAAAATACTCCCCCTGAGTTTTTATTGTCTTTCCTTTTTCAAATAGGACAAGGTTATGAATCTTATCGATCTTCTTGATCTACTTCTTATTCTTCCTTGATATTTCACATGAATATCAATTGAGGATTGATACCAATTGATCTTATACTGATTTTGTTATCAATTGATCTTTGATAATATTAATTGATCTTTGTTTATTGATACCCCTTGAACCTCTCTGCTACTTTTTCTCTTCTCCCCTTTTTTAAAAAAAATGACAAAAATGATCTTTTCTTGCTCCCTTTGAGATTATACTCCCCCTAAGGTGATGCTTCCCTTTGTCCATTTTCTCCTTCTCGTATTCTACAACTCCCATATCAATGATTTTTCTTTTCACCACTAATCTTAGATAGTCAATATTTTTCATATGTTATTTTAGAACTCTTGGCAAAGTCCTTTGATTTTGTAGAAACCAATTTAAACTTATTTCCCTTAAGATCAATTGGTGTTTTATCTGCTATAGTTGTCTTTAAGTATTCATGACATGTTTTATTTTTACATGATAATTATAATCCTTTTATAATTCAATTATGTTTCCCTTTTTCTTTCTTGTCGAGATTAAACCAATGTAGTTTTTAAGACCTACCTTTATTTTCTTCCAGGATGTTCTTTCCTTCTTTCTCTATTTTTCTTTCTTTGGCTAAAGGATTATGACATCATCAAGATTTGATATTGTGTCATATTATTCTATAGGAACTTCCATTTCTTGAGCTTGATCTATTTCATATTGAATTTCACATCCCTTATTAGGACCTTCACCCATCATTTTCTTGTTATTAATTTCTTCATTTTTAGGTGAAAGAGCATCTTTCTTGTTTTCTCCTTCAAATCTTCTTCTCCATATCTTTCTATGAAATATTCTACTTTTTGGACCTTTTCTTTCTAATTGTGTTTTTGGAGTTTTTTCATCTCCTTTATGTTGATTAAGGTTGGTTATCATTGATGTCAACCCTTGAAGAAAGTCCAGTAGAGAATTCTGGTAGCACAAAGGTATGGGTAATGGACCCAAGGTTGTTTCATGTATAATGGTATGAATTTTAATATATTTGAAGGCAATACTATTGTATATGGATAGTACATGTCCTTCCATTTCTGGTGGTATGTGTAATGTCACATAACTCCTCACAGTTTGAGAGTTATCGCCTTACAAAGTTGGAGGACCCTCATATGTTGGCTTGAAGCCCCAAAAGGTCAAAGAAGTCAAAGATCTTGCAAATAAGAAATTATTATTTAAATGATAAAGTAAAGTGTCAAAGTCAAGAAGGATTATTTAAATAATAAAGTGAAGTGACAAAATCAAAGAAGATTATCTAAAAGATAAAGTGAGGTGACAAAGCCAAGGATGAATATTTAAATGATAAAGTAATGGAAAATTTTCTAATTATGGAAAGTGGTTAACCCTAAAAATGAGGAAAATAGGTTAAGTGACCTATAAATGGGTTAAGTGACCTAGAAGATGGAGAGTATAAATAAGAGACAAGGCTCTCTCATTTTACATCACACTTGAGAATATTGAATATCTATAGGTGACCGAGGTAACCAAAGGATACCTAAGCCTAATTTCAGAGGGAAGGTGAAGAAAAGAAGGTCGGAATTCAAGGGAGGATAAATTATTTTGATGATGTTTTCTAAGGTATGTTATTTATAGGTCGTCTCACCATTTTCGCAAAAACAAATTTTCTAGAATGATTCAAACCGTGAAATTGATATTCCATTGAGGAAACATATCCAAGTATCTGTGGTAAAAAATTCCTCTTGTGGGTCGTTGTATTTTTGGAGTTACACTCCGTGGAAAATAGGGTTTGTGGCTAGTCCTGAAACTAGTCTAAAAGAGGTGTTTCAGGTAAAAACGTCATAACTTCTTCATAACATATCCAAATTTAGTAATACCAAATGTGTTGGTTTGATTAAATTTTTCCATACGTTGTGTAACATTTTCATATTGATTCAACAAATATTCTATGTGGGGCACGCTCTACAAGGTCGTTCTCTATAATCAGTCGGAATTCAGCAAGGTATGCCATTTTTTCTATAACTCCTTTTCTGAGAGGTTCCAAGTAGTGACACCTAGAGGAATTGTATAAAACACACTGAATAACATTTTGTATTATTTTCACATATTTATTCATTACAGGTACATAGTTATGATTATTTCAAGTTAGGGTTGTTGACTAATCCAAAACTAGTCATGTGAGATTAAAGAAAAGTTTGATGAAAATGCTAGTCTCTTGTTGTTAAAGTTAAGGATGGTTTGTAGGTATGTGATCATATACACCAGGTATATTATAGAGTTACAAATCATATTTGGATGATGATATTGATGATGGATTTTGGTTGAGGTACATGTTGGGTACATGGTTGAGACAAGTAGTTGATGAGTTGGCACATACATGATGTGTATAGTTGACGATTTTGGTACATATTGATGAGTCATAGTGTATGAGTAGTTGACACATGATTTGTACATACTTGGTACATGGTTGGATGCACGTGTTTATGGTATAGGTTGATTACAAGTTGTTTGGTACAGGTTGGTGCATGGTTGATGCACTTGTTTATGGTACAGGTTGATGTACAAGTTGATGCATGGTTCAGGTTTATTGGTACAGATTTACAGCAGTATATCTCACAGTGATAGTGTGACAGTGGTTCCATCATTCTACATCTACTTCAGGGAGGTTGGGCAGGGAAAGGACAGGTGGTTGTAGCTGGAGAACATAGGGGGGTGTAGCCTCCTTCTAGTTATAGCCAGATAATAGGGGAGTTGGAGCTTC
>SNQJ01S0039810.1:3032-22624 GCA_010110895.2 Picea sitchensis
TTGTGGGGGGGAAAGTCCCCCCACAACCCCCCATTAGGGAATGGGGCCCAAGAACGGCTGAAACAAACCTATGAAACAAGAATATAATCAGGCTCCACAACCAACACCTACCATCTTCTATTGCACCCCACAACAATGTCAACCCAAGAGAAGGTTGCAATGGGAGCACAACTTAGAGAGGAAGTGTACCAAGAATGGTTGAATCAACCACCTATTCAATTCCCACTATGACCAGATTCACCAATTAGGAATGACTATAACAATAATAGTTCTTCAGAAGTTAGCAATGGAGACAATAAAAAAGAGGTTGGTATGGATGATTACTTACGAGATATGACTTCCATGGAGACAATGTTGTTAGATGCATTCCAAAACAATGTGCTAGGGGATGATTCTCATATCAATGATACCATTTTCGAAAGCCTAAAATATGCATCCACCACCCCTCTCTTTGGACCTAGTGCTCGATCAAAATCTACCCAGCTTGGGACAACAATGTTACTTTACAATGTGAAAGCAAAGTTTGTCATGTCAAACACATGTTTGTCGGAAATATTGAGGTAATTGACCAGCAAGTACCTTATATTAATTTTATGAAATCTTGTCATAGTACAATCAACATTAGAAATGGTTGTTTTTATAAATGTTAAATGACCTTGTACATTAATTATATTTCCCACTAACTGCAGGATATTCAAAGATAAGGTTCTTCCTAGTCATAATTTTTTTCCCGGTATCTGCGAAGAGGTAAAGAAGTTGTTGAAAATGTTGGGTTTTGAGTGTATATATTATCATGCATTTCCAAATGGTTGTATTCTATATAGAGGAGAATATGAAAAAAATATATATATGTCTGAAATGTGGGAATGATAGGTACCATAAATCAAATAAAAATGGTAAATAGCATGGTCCTCCTCATAAGATATTGATGTACATGCCTATAATCCTAAGGATTGAAAGGATATTTCGTTGCAAAGAATTACCTATGTTGCAGGGATGGAATGCCTCACATAGAAGTGAGTTGCGAGTTATGAGAATCCCAACAGATTCAATAACCATGAAGCATATAGAGAATACATGGACAAAAACATTCAAGGATGAAGTACAAAGTCTACGACTCAACATAGAAATGGATGACATGAACCCATATTCCCTCCAAAACACTAACTATTCAGTTTGCCCTATAGTAGTGATCAATAACAATATCCCCCCATGGTTGTCTGTGAATAATGAGCATCTTATGTTGCCTCTTATCGTCCCTGGTAGAAGACAAGTAAAGAATATGGATGTCTACCCACAACCATTGGTAGATGAATTGAAGGAATTATGGGAAGGGATACATGTATACGATGTATCAAGACTCATCGCAATAGAGAGGATTTTTACATTGTATGGAATATGTGTTTACAACACACATGATTATCCAAGCTTAGGATTTTTCTATGGTAATTAACATGTTTATTGATTTTTTTTATATACATAACAATATTTATTTGCATATTTTATTCTTTTTGATTGAAATTTTATTCTTAAACACTAACGTGTTATTTATACAATAATTTCGCAGGTCTTGTAACTAAAGGATATCATGGATGTAAATGTTGTGGACCTTATTTGAAGGCTAGGTGGTCCAACCACCTACGAAATCCAGTGTACGACTGCTCGAGGGTATTCCTCCAAGAAGAAAACCGTTATAGAAGAGCAACATCCACTTTCAGTGGTAAACCAAAGAGAACCAAAATGCCTGCAATAATTACACCAATAGAATGGCTTAGAGAATATGAGAGAGAGAAGGAGAAGGATATTACAAATGTTTTTGATTCAAATGGGGAGCCTATGTTTGATGATCCATAATTCTTCGACACCTATGTTGAGAAATTTCCATTGGGATAAAAAAGAAATATATCTTTTATGAGCTCCCCTATTAGGAACATCTTAAGATTGACCACTTACTAGATCCCATGAATATATTAAAAAAATTTCATCTTCTTTATGGAGGCACATATCATCGAAAGAAAGTGACACATTCATTGTGAGGAGAGATCTTATTTCTTCAAAAACTAAAAATAAACACTGGCCAAGACAAGAAAGTAGAGGAGAGGTTGGTCCCTCTTGGTCTTTCAAAGAAGGTGATGTCCCATGGATTTTGAAGAAATAAGATCTTTCTTTGGCAAATGAAGTTATAATGGGTGTGAAGGTACCTTCTTTATATGGGTCTTCCCTACGACATTGCTTCACTATGCATCAAGACCATTTATCAGGGTTGAAATCACATGACCATTTGAACCTTCTAAAGGTACTATGTATGTCAAAAATATGATTTTATTATTTGTAATTTTTATTTTTATACTATGGGATAAAACAAAATTAATTTTTTATGTGTTTACCTTGTAGTGTCATTATCCTTTGCTCGTGCATGGGTGTGTGAACCATGACTTCCCCCATGACCTAAGGCATTCCATATCTAAATTATCTACATTTGTACATTGGATCACATCAAAGGAGAATCATATGGCTAGAATTCCATGGTGGCATCAAGAGATAATTGAAATTGTTTATATGTTTGAGAAGGAAATACCATCGAGTTTCATGGACTTGCAGGTTCATCTTCTAATTCACCTAGTAGATGAGGTTGAATTAGCTGGGGTGGTATCCTATCGTTGGATGTTTTTTTTAGAGAGGTACATGAAGATATTGAAAGGATTTGTTCGTGAAAGGGAAAAAACCGAGGGGTCTATGGAAGAGGGGTACATATCATATGAGCCTTTTTAATATGAAAGTGAGTACGTCAAGCAGATTGAAAACACACTGGGTGCAGTGATTTGGGACAACGAAAGGGATGAAGACAAAAGAGAAGGGCAACTTCTCCAAATGAATGGAAAAAGGTGCTTGATAAATAGTAAGTGATTTATTGTTTTTCAAATTTCTACACAGTAACTATTCACACTGAACTTCATAATGTATATTTTCATGATCTCATATGTACTATATGTTGGTTTGATTTCATGAATACATCAACGAATTCATAAATTGATGCCATTAATAAATTCATTTTTTACAATTTGGAGGCAACATAGCCTTGGGTCACATTGTACGAACAAAAGAGGAGGAAATGGGAAAGTGACATGAAATAATTTAGATGGTTGAATGGTAGAAGAATGCCTTATCTTGATCATTTAAAAGAAAATATGCCAATGATATGTCCCAACAGTTGGGTTGCTGACCAAGTCAGAGAGAAATATGGCGCATCTGGTCGTTACCCGCGTGAAGAAGAGGATGCACTAAACATAGGGATTGGTTGCAACAACTCAATAATAAGTTTTTTGTGCACATAATTTTTAACTTTGTAATGCACATTTGAATTGTAAGTACATCTATATTATTTTATATTTTAATGGTCGGGTTATTAGACACATATTTCCACTTTGGTTTGTTCATTTTTTTATAGGTGCATTTGTTCCCATATATGTGGGCATATGGACATCATTTTCGCACAGAGGATGCCAATGATGGACACATGACACAAGACTGTGGAGTGGAAGTTGAGTTTGACCAATCTAGTCGTGTTAACCACCGTGATAAAAACACCATACAAGGGAAGCTAGGTTATGTCGAAAATATACAAGAGATCATATGAGTGGACTTCTCTTCTTTCCAATGTGTTATTTTTAGGTGAAAGTGGCGGGACACCTTTGATCAGAATAATGTAAAGAAAGACCGTGATAGTGGGATGATATGTATCAACTCTAAAAATATATGGGATGAAGATAAGGAGCCTTATGTTTTCCCAAAACACTGCAACCATGTGTTTTTTAACCCAGATGTGTTGGATAGGGATTGGTGGTTTGTATTAAAACATGACCCTAGATCAAAACATATTTTTGAGAGAAAAAATGTTATCATGCCAAGCGAGGAAGATAATGAGGGTGATGAAAATAGAGAGTGATATGTACACTTTTTATTTTATCTTTAATACTGTTGTTGTATCTTTTTGGTATATTCTTTATTTCGCTAATTATATTGGTTTTTATTCATCTTCTGGCAGAGGAAATGTTAAGTTAATTATAACAAATCTTTGAACAATTTTAGTTGGTTAACAATCAGTTTGATGTGTAATGTGTTTGTCTTTCAAATTATTTGTGATTGTATGGAACGTTTTTTTATTTGAACATATTTATATGTTGTTTCATATATTTAAAAATGTTTCCTCTCCTTTAAGTATTTCCAATTATGAAATACTGGAAAATATTAAATGTCCAGTTGAACTTTTAATGAGATATGGAATTCTACTTTTTATGTTGATATAATTAGATGTAATGATATGGTTGATATGCATGTTTAATAGTACAACATTTTTGAGGATATGCTAACATGATGATTCAAAAACTGAGTTTATGTTCATTTATTTTGTAGATTTAAAAGTAAGATTAACAAAAATGTGGTTTATAATTAAAAAATTAAATTGATAACACGATTTTGTGATAATTTGGTTTTTAACTAAAGTAGTGCATGTTAGTTTACATACTTTTATCATTGCTTTTGAAAATATTTATAAAATTATGCCCCTAATGTTGGGTAAAAGAACAATTAATGAAGTAATATTTTAAAATTTGATAGCAATCAACTTACGAAATAATGACAAAAATAACAATAAGAAGATTTGCATCCATAAAATTTTAAAGCCAATAGAATGCTTGTCATTGGAGATCATAACTTTTTGTATAATAATATTTTTTAGTGTAGAAGAGTCTATTGAAAAAGAGTAATTAGTACAATGGAAAATAATATTTATTCATATGTAATTTGTTTTTTGAAATATTTTTTAGTTAGAATGAATATGTATAATGAACTATCTATGCAATTATAGTTTCAATTTTATAATTATAGTTTCAACCATATTGAACTTTGTAATTTATAAAAATAAACATGATGATGATAACCATCTTATAACAAACATAAACAACATCTAAAATACACATTTATATTCACTAGCTAACATCATCTAATTATATATACCTCTAGCACATATAAACATCATTAATTAGCTAGCACACATATCTAATAATTTAACATGGCATCATGATTGTGATCAAATCTAACAAAAGTCAAACATTTTCTAACATCATCATCAAACACATTTAACATTAAAAATATCTAACATGACCTAACAATATACACATCAACATCAACATATAAATTAAGTACATCGTCAACATTATCAATAGAAAAAAAACACCACAAACACACACACACACACACACATATATATATATATATATCATGGACGCGTCAAATAACTGTTATAACTTATTTGTTCCCGATGGCATAATTTTCATATCTACAACAGTATTGGAGGCTTGGTATGTAGTGGAAGATGATGGATGATGAATAGGAAATGTCTGCTCATATAGGTTAGGTGAAAGAGGAGGATGAGGAATATGTGTTTCCCCCTCATTATCTGGGTGAGGTGAAGGAGGATGAGGAGGATGTGGAAAAGTATGATCACGACCACCTCATCAATCAATGGGGTATTGGACGAATGGGTCGTACTGGAAGAAGAGTTGTGCCTATCATTGAGAGCCCTCCTCGTTGCTAGTATCCTGGCAGCTCCGATGATATGACGCATAAGAGGAATCAAATCACGTGACATATCTCTCAAAAGATCCAAAAGTGTAATATATTTCGTGATGTCTCGCATCAGGGCAGTGCAGACTCCCACCTCAGTCAAAAGTTCAAAGAGTCAGTCACCCAACTCCAACCTGAATCTAGTATCGGGCCTATGGCACATGTCGTTGGGTATCTGCACTCGGGGACCCTGATCCATCGCGGCCTCATGCATAATCTCCTCATCGTCATCTGTTGGGGGAGGAGGCATGTCCCCAATGAAAGTGCCAATATCTGCAATATATATAGTACATAACAATAATTACACAGTTAATTCATTAAACAATTTAATAAAACAAGTTAAAGAACATGTTAGAATTAATTTTATACTAATTAAATAAGACAATAAAATGAAACTATATTAATTTAAAAAAAACACTAATATTATCTCTATCATCTAGTGGCTCATATGTCATGAAGAGGATGTTCATACATCCTCTCCAATCCAAACCCGCATAAGGGCATGGAACCATGACAAACATGTGATCCGCCGCACTACCTAATATCCCTAGTGTGTCTAGTGCAATCCTGGTCGGAAACTCCTCTTGGCCCCTCTTGGGCATCATCTCCCCCAACATGTGCATCTCCACATGAGTCCTCAACCTGGGAGGCTGACAGAAAAAAGTCAGCCTCGTCTCTGGAAACCTCTCAAAAAATAAAAAATAAATAGCTCTGACGAAAATGGGAAGTTTGACTTCCCACGTATCATAGCCCGACATTTGTCAAGCGCTATACAAAATTGTTGTAAAAAAATGGGAGACCATATGATACACCATGTCCACTGTACCAACGAATCAACATAATACAAAAGAGGGCAGCTAATGTGCTTCCCATCACTGGTAAAATGGGCTATGGTAGTCACTAAGAGTGAGAGGCACCTAGCCTCCTCTACACCAAAAGAGGCAATTTTTAGTTGTCCACCAGACACTTGAAAATCAACTGGGGATAGTACCTCAACCCCAATATATTGCTGAGTGTACATGAGATGACTCTCAATGGAAACACCTACTAGGACATCTGGGAACTGGGGAAAATCCTCCGCTCCCCTAGATAGCCCAGTGATAAAGTAAATATCCTCCTCAGTGGGATGGTACCACTGATCTAGACCCACACAGAAAGCCCGTCGATGGACATCCCATCAATAGATAAGATAAACCAACAACCCGGATTTCCCCTTAATGGATGTAGCCTCCTCATAGTACTTAAGGAGGCCTACATCCCTCAAGAGAACATGAGTCACCTGAGTAATAGGGAAAGGTTACAAATCCCTCTTCCTCACCCTCGCCTCCCATTCTTGTACAACATTATACAGGTCCACCTTTTCTCCTGCTACTCTCTCCACTCACATCTCAACATGATTAACATATAAAATACATTAGCCTCACCCATACATAAAACATTAAAAAAATCTACTGAATGGTAAATTTATCTATAAATACAGGAAAATAACTTCCTTCAAAAAATAAGATAATTGCATTAACAGTGCACCAAAAAAATAGTCATGCACCGTCGATGGTGCACCCATAGATATTGTGAGCACCATGACTGGTGCATCAGTGTAAAATAATGCACCGAACAAAATCCATTCTACTATGTTATGTGATGGGTTGGAAAATGGTACTGCACTGGGGCGCTACACTACAACAAATACGCCCCGATGCATTACTTTTATTATACACACTGCTTAATCCACAAAACAAATTAAAATATTAAAGTAGGTAAACAATTATTTAAAATTAGCAAAAAATCGTGGATCGTATATGTTCAATACATGGATCGATGCATGTAACTGACAAAGTCGCACCGTCACATAAACTTTAACAAATTTTCTAGTATGGAACTTATTACGGTGCGTTCCAGTCGTTACTACCGCACTGCGCACGGTGCCACAAAATACATTACTGGGTACACCACAACATAATGTTACATTTCACAGTGGTGCATTTGGTAAACATGAATGACCCAGTGCGCACATTTACCAAAACATTGTGTAAAAATATATCTAATAAGGGCAGTGTGCTATGTACTTTAACTCCTCGATGCAATATCTGTATTTTGACGTACCTCCCCACCAGTTAAATGATTTTCTTCGATGTGTCATTAAATGAATGCGTCAGTGTGTTTATGTTTACCAATGCACAACCGAGAAATGTAACAAGGTATGTGGTGCACCCTGAAAATTTACAAGTCGCACCGTACGTGGTGAGAGCCTCGAGCCTCGAATGCACCGCACAATTTTTTTTGGTTTTTTTTTACACTTAAAATTTCACTCAATTTTAAATTGTAAACCGGTGAAAACTTAATTTATGAAGAAACAAGGACATTACTTGGACATTTTTTCGTTGGGGAGGCATTATTGCGATGTACTAAAAAAAACTAAATTTGCCCACCGTTTGGAAAAATTCAAAATTCACGTACCGAGCAACCGATGAAAGGAACACAACAAAGGAAATCACTGATGGAAGGGCGCTTCAGATAGGGAAAGGTTTCACTAGTGCTTTTGAGCTCTACAACACTGAAAATGGTAAAAAATGATTTTTACCGTCGGTAATTGTTTTTTAATAAAACCCTATTCCAGTGGGCCCGATTCACAACCGCACCAGGCCATACATGTTTAATGAGCACACCAGTTATATTAAAAAATAAACAACCCTAGAATGGTGCACATGTTTTTGGGTGCGCACCGGTGCATATACTACTCCATAGCGCACTACCGTACAACTGTTTTTGAAAAACTATAATACTGGGAAATTTTTTGTTTAAGCATGATACGACGCGGTATAATAATAGACTCCTTGATGCGATTGGGTTTATAGAGTGCAACGCCTAAATTTGGATATTAACCCTAACACAATGCTCCATATTGGAGCACTTGTGCGCATGATACAATCGAGGGTGTTAACACATATCCTCGTTCTTCCGCCTCAACTCCTACATGTTGACGCCTGCATATTTGGAGTCATCGTTTTATCACCACAACCTCTCGCTTGGTCGTCGTCCAGTCAACTTTCATGCTGTTTGCGCCAAATCCTCATCAACATCCAATGCAGATCCAGATGGCCAAGAGAAGGGTAAGGTCGTCACGTTTCGAGGTGCCAAGTTGACTCAAGCCTATCCGAACCCTGAGAAAGACAGTTAATGAAGTTGGGGAGTGGTGGTTGAACATTGTTTCCCCCATAAATGGAAAGCTCAAAAGGACTGTCAACAACTCGGCTCATCTGCAGGTCCCTCTCAAAACCCGAAAATCAGTAGAAGTCATTCGATTCAGAGGGACGTGTGGCACTAGATCCAAGGATTCCCGGTTTCACAGTTTTGCAAAGCAGAGGTTTTAGCCTGGAGTAATTTTGATATTTTGTAACGGTCGATGGTTGAGTGAAGCTCCCGCATTGTAAAGATTTGATGAAATCTCTGGTTATTTGTTATGTAGTAGGATTTGATATTTCCTATTTAATATAAGTCAACTTATTTCCATATCTCTATAAAAGTTGTGTTAGAACACTCGATCATGGAGAATCTAGTCGAGGGTCATATGTTGTTGTTATGAAGGTTTGATTTCAACAGTATTGTGACTATTTTTAATCAGTTTGTTTTGCTATCTTTTTCCCTCTCACACTGAAGAGATCAGGCATGGATGCTCCAGTCGAGTTTTTGTAGTTGCATCGTGATGTGTGTTTGATCATTGTGTTGTTATCACTATGTTGCTTAAATATAATTCAGTGTCTGAAACTTTGAATCCAAGAGAATCTTGTGTTTGACTTTTTCCTCCTAGGCTGCTGGAAGACCTGATGACCATAGCAGATCTCTACATTCTCCTCACCAAGTCTTCCTTCTATTCACCTTGAATCCAACTTACTGACTGAAGTTGATCAAGACCTCACTTGCCTATGCATACCAGTCCATTTTTCTGAGTTAAAGTGATATCATATTGAGTCTCCTTCCCATTTGACATCTTTAAAATTATTTTTGACATACAAACTAATGGTTACTAGGCTTACTCTCTCTGCAATCAGAGAGTGACTTCTAGTGCTAACATTTCTGGTGCCACTGCTGGAGACGAAAGTGAAGATATATTCCCTGGGAGAATGACAAAGAGCTTCTAATTCTAAAGGTGCATCAGATATCATAACCATTGAAGATTGCAGCTTGCACCTGGTGACTTCCCCATCAAAGAATCCAATGGGGAGGATCGTGTTGACAGAAAAATGACCATACCAAAGAGAAAGACCAGGTACCAGTCTTGAGTTTTCTTCATGAAGTCTTGTTCTTCTTTATCAGCTCATTTCTCTCTTTCCCTTTGCATATAAAGAGGATTATCCTCTGCTTTGTATATTCAGATGACAATAAGCATTCCTTCATTCATCCATCCTTGGAAGAAGAAGACATGCCCTCTTATTTTGTTGTAGATGTCGATCTTGTGTCTTCACCTCAGCCTATTCATAAAAGTGAGATCTGTATTACATCTCCTCTCGAAATTGATCACCCTTGTAGCCTTGAGGAGGTTGAAAATAATTCACAGTCTTCTCAAATCTCATTACCCTCTGTTATTCTTGCTGATCCTTTCCATCAACTCGTTAATCCTCATGATCAACCAATTTCTTTTCAAATTAAAATCAGAATTAAGTTGTTTAAACCTCTGAGGCTGCCATATCGCCTTAACCCTTATCCTCTTAAATCCTTTGAGTATCTTCCTCGATTTTCTGGGGAGGATCATGTTACAGATGAGAGGCACTTGGGGGCCTTTGAGAACTCTATTGATCAGTTTGAGATTTTTCATGATGATGTTACCATGAGGTTGTTCTCACATTCCCTTTTTGGAAATGTTTATGTGTGGTTTAGATGTCTGGAGGCCGGTTCTATTGGTTCCTGGACCGAGCTATACCATGAGTTTTTAAAGTGTTGGGGTGATAACAAATCCCTTGATCAATATTGGATTGAGTTTAATGCCTTGAGGAGAGGGGAAGAGGAAACCTTGGCTATATTCAACAAGAGGTTTTACAACGTTTATCATAGTATGTCTGTGGATATCAAACCCACAAAGACTGTTGCCATGGTGTACTATGTCATGGCTAAGAATATAGAGCTTGTCCTTCTCCTGAGAGAAAGGAAATATTCATAATTAAGACATCTTTTTGAATATGTTGGAGGTCAAAGAGAACATCAGGGTTAGAAAGTGGGTTCATAGGCAGGCATATCTCAAAAAATTTCATGTACATGAGCAAGAAGATTGTCAATCTGTTTCAAATTTTGAGCAAGAAGATAGTGAATATGAATCAGATTTGGAACAACAACATGGAAGTAGGTATGATTCACAGTTAGAATCAAGTTCTTCAACATTTGCATATTTTTCTATGGGCAAGAATGAATATCAATCTTATGATCAGTTTCCAGAACATTTTGAGCATGTAGCAGTGGCTAATTGCATAGATAACTGTATGTTCTTAGCTGATCATAGTTATGATGTTCTAAATCCTACTGCACCTTTATCTTGTGACTATTCTTATGAAGAAGAGACGACAATTGTTGATGATCAAGAGTTGGTTCCAAAAGAACAAGGAGGGCATTTATTTGCAAATAGAGATAATTTTACAGAGGATCAGCCTGGTCATCTAAAGAAGCCAGGATTATGTCGCATTATTCATGATCCTGTGGCCATATACATGGAGTCATACATTTCAGATTTTCTGAAATTTTCAAATTGCATTAATTCACCAATACTCACAGGTGAGTATGGTGTTATGAAAGGTTTCCAAGACCACACTATAGAGCCTTTTCGTTTATTAATTAAGGAAACACATCGGGTGGAAATCAACTATCCTAGACTCGCAGAAAACATAGAGCAACATGTAAAGGAGGAGCTTAGTGGGCAGTTTATGTCATGTCTAGAACTTGTAATTGAGTAGGTATCAACTGGTATCAACCATCCTTCATCAGTTTTCCACCCACCTGTGCACTCTGAGAACATCACACAACTGGTGAGTCACAATAAAGGACAAGAGTTAATTTCTTACTAATTGAGCTCCCCTGATTATAAATTTTGTGACCCTGTGGGATTATATATGGAGTTTTTTTTCCAAAAACATTGGAGCCTGCAGATTTATTCACCTAATCATCAATTGGGGGTATAGTCAATGTTCCAAGCCATGTCCTTGTTTTGTTGTCATACTTTCTTAGCCTTTTGTGGATTATCTGCAGTAAATAAAATTATCATATTACCAGATAGTCTGGGTGGCTATGGTGGAAGTTTGTTATCACCTAACGCTTTGTAAAAATTAGTTAGCTTAGGTTTTTGTACATAAATAAGATCTATCAGGAGCAGGTGTTTTTTCTTTATGTATGTAAGTAGAATAGTGTGCAGGTATTCCTGGATTCCTCAACAAGATGTTTTTGAGCATGACTCCATAGCCCAATACTAAGGCACTTAAACTTCAAAAAGAGTTCTTAGAGCCTCGCAGGGAGGACTCTATCCCCCATGGAGCCTAATGTTAACACATATCCTCATTCTTCCACCTCAAATCCTACATGTTGATGCCCATGTATTCTCACTCGCCGATTTGTCACCACGACCTCCCGCCTGGTCGCCATCCAGTCAGCTTTCATGACGTTTGCTCCATATCCTCGTCAACATCCAACACAAATCCAAATGGCCAAGAGTAGGGTAAGACCGTCACATTTCCAGGTGTCGACTTGACTCAGGCCTATTCGAACCCTGAGAAAGACAGTTAATGAAGTTGGGGAGTGGTGGTTGAACATCATTTCCCCCATAAATGGAAATCTCAAAAGGACTGTCAGCAAGTCGGCTCGTCTGCAGGTCCCTCTCGGAACCCGAAAATCAGTGGGAGTTGTCTGATTTAGAGGTACGCGTGGCACCATATCCAAGGATTCGTCGTTTCACAAATCAGAGGTTTTAGCATGGAGTCATTTTGATATTTTGTAATGGTTGATGGTTGAGCGAAGCTCCCGCATTGTAAAGCTTTGATGAAAGATCTGGTTATCTGTTATGTAGTAGGATTTGAGATTTCCTGTTTAATACAAGTCAACTTATTTCCATCTCTCTGTAAAAGCTATGTTAGAACACTCGGTCATGGAGAATCTAGTCGAGGGTCGTATGTTGTTGTTATGAAGGTTTGATTTCAGCAGTATTGTGACTAGTTTTAATCAATTTGTTTTGTTATCTTTTTCCCTCTCACACTGAAGAGCTCGGGCATGGATGATCCAGTTGAGTTGTTGTAGCTGCGTCGTCATGTATGTTTGATCATTATGATTTTATGACTGTGTTTCTTAAATATAATTCATTGTATGAAACTTTGATTCCAAGAGAATCTTTTGTTTGAGTTTTTCCTCCTTAGGTTGTTGGAAGACCCGATGTCCATAGCAGATCTCTACATTCTCCTCACCAAGTCTTCCTTCTATTCACCTTTAATCCAACTTACTGACTGAAGTTGATCAAGACCTCACTTGCCTGTGCATACCAGCCCATTTTTCTGAGTTAAAGTGATATCATCTTGAGTCTCCTTCCCATTTGACCTCTTTAAAATTATTTGTGACTTACAAACTGATGGGTACTGGGCTTACTCTCTCTGCAATCGAAGAGTGACTTCTAGTGCTAACAGAGGGCACCAATATATTTTTTTGACACTATCCTACATTGTTGTGTAAATGTTTCTTATTTAACCATATGACGATGTGCTCTACTAATAGTGCACTGGTGCTTCCAATGTTATGTTGTGCACTGTATATTTTTAAAATAATGCTATTACTGTGCATCCTTATTTCCCAGTGCATCCTTATTTCCATAGTGCACCAGATAATATTGTTCTTTATTTGAAATAACCCTTCTATGGTGCACTAGTTTTGAGGGCACCAATGCACCTGTTATCGAAAACGCACTGGTGTAAAAACATCTGCTAAGACCTTCGCTCGCTCATCTCCACTAGTATCATCCGCTATAAATGAATTTTTGGGATATTTTTATAGGGGAGCTCGCAAAAAAATCCACTAGAGATTTTTGGGTGCGTACCAGTTATATTAAAAAAAGAAACCCTATAATGGTGCACGTGTTTTTTGGTGTGCACCGATGCATATACTACTCCATAACGCACAACCGTATATTTTTTTTTGAAAAACTACAATAGTGTGAAATTTTTTGTTTAAGCATGATACGAAGTGGTATAATAATAGGCACCCTAATGCACTTGGGTTTATAGAGCACACCACCCAAATTTGGAAATTAACCCTAACACAATGGTTCATATTGGAGCACTGGTGCACACCATTGCGCATGATACAATGGAGGGAAAAGGTATATTTTTTTGACACAATCCTACATTGTTGCGTAATTTTTTTTTATTTAACCGTATGACGATGTGCTTTACTAATAGTGCACAGGTGCTTCTAATGTTATGTTGTGCACTGTATATTTTTAAAAGAATGCTATTACGGTGCATCATTATTTCCTGGTGCGTCCTTATTTCTGTAGTGCACCGAATAATATTGTTCTTTATTTGAAATATCCCTTCTATGGTGCACTAGTTTTGAGGGCACTGATGCACCTGTTGTCGAAAACACACCGGTGTAAAAACGTCTGCTAAAAACTCTACTCACTCACCTCCGCTAGTATCATCCGCTATAAATGGATTTTTGGGATATTTTTATAGGGGCGCCCGCAAAAACCTCTGCTAGAGGTTCTTTTATTTGTAGTGTGTGTTGAATGTTAATCTATATTGACCAGTATACGACCCTATTGTACCTCACTACTTTGAATGAATGAAATTAGTATAGCCCGAGCACAATTATCTCTGCATCTGATGAGTTCTAATTGGAATGTTTGTCTATCTTATGTTATTTTTCATAGTAGATATGAATGAATGAATGACTGGTTAATGGAGGTTTCCTTTATCATTTATTCCTTCACACCTTGCACAAGACCAATGGTCTCTTTGATTCTCATGACATCTCAGGTCATATCTTTTTTATTCCTTGAAGATTGAAAATGTCGACACCTATTGGGTTTTGTTGGTATTTAACTTATCAAACCCTGAGTCTTTAAACCCCCCACTAGAGACAATAGTAATTGATAGGAAAAGACTCAATAATGAGAAGGTAGTGATGAATCCTTCCACATCGGCATGAGATAAAGAATCATGTATGATTGTGAACTTAATGCAACTTGACATGTGGAATTGTTGACATGGACGGTCAAGATATCTAAGGAATGAACTATAGAGGCTTGAAATACACATTGATCATTATCACAACATACTAAATGATATAGGTATTCAAGGATACTGAAGAGACCAATGTTATAAACCAACAATGCATGAAGCATTAAAGGTTCTCCATAAGGATGGGAAAAGTACCCAATTAGAGGAGTAAAAAATTAGAATCATAGTATAACCCCTAAAGAAATTCTACAACCCAACCATAAACAATTGACTCAAAACATGTGTTGTGTTCAAGGGTGACATGAGCAGGCTACTACCACAAAAAGGAACTATCAAGATCTCGATTATTTCCCCCCTTTCTCTTTTTTGAAAATTTTGATTTTTGTGTTTTGTATTTCTCATATTATAAATCCTAAAAAGGAATAAACGCATGTTATAATACAATGGGGCAGATTAATGCCATGAAATAAAGTGATGAAAAAAGAAAACATAGAAAGGGTGGTAACACACAACACTTAGCCATGAAAACAAATAAGAGAAGGATAACATACTTTCAAAGGAAGAAGACATGAAGATGAATTGTTTTTGGGTCCACTTTCATTGGAACTAAGTGAGAAGATTTTGAAACTAACCAACTTTGCCCCCAGTTACAAATCAATCATCTCCCACAAGGAATTTTTATATTGAAGACCATCAAGCACACAACGAGTGAACCAACAAAATCATGCTATAAAAAATCTTGGAAACCAGATACTAACTATTCCAAACAACTTAGTAAATGTTTATGTTACTCTATATATACAATATGTAGTTAGTGGAGAAGATATATCATACGATGATAGTAAGATTGAGCAAATTAAGAAACATTTTTTGTTTTTGTTGATTAATGCTTAACTAGTTTTGATGTTGTTGTTTTCATGAACAACTTGTTAACTAGTGCTAAGGACCAATCTAAAATTCTTATTAAATGTTTTTCATTAAAAAAAAGGCAAATGATATAAGGATGATAAATTTGTGGAAGATTACCCTAAACTATTTATATGTCGAACTATTAATGTGCATGTGAAAGTGATCTTTCTTAGTGTATATATGTGTGTTAACTCCCTTTGTTGATAAATATAAACCAATTTTAGAAGGTCAAATAACTTTCCTCACATAGGAATTCTATGGTTATAAAAATTTGAACCTAAATTATTTGCATAATGAAACTTGAGCTTAACCATTAAACCATGGAGTAATCTAAAATGAAATATTTTGTCGTATTTATAATAAATGAAATAATATTATAACACATATAAGTAAAACAAATCCATAAAGCCTTGATTTATAAAAGTAATTTATCTTGGTAAAAAATAAAAAGTGATTGTAGAATTATGTTTGGTCTAGGACTTCCCAGGAGAAAACTTATTCATAAAAACTTATTCATAAAATCTTTTTATGCATGTAAAAGTTTGATCTTTGTCATAGTTGCTTCTCGGTGAAGGTGTGATAAAGATTTTGGGAATTTCCCACATATCTACAATAAAAGTAGATTACACAATCACAACACAAAAAAAACGAAAATGATTGTATAACTATGCTTTGTGTGGGACTTTAATAAAAAATAATGAAAGTGATTGTAGAATTATGCTTTGTGTGGGACTTGAAAGAAAAAAATAGAAAATAAAACTAATTCATAGAATCTTTTGGTATGTAAAAGCTTTATGATTGTCATAGTTTCTTATGGGTGAAGCTGTGATAAATATTCCCACGAGCTGCACCACCTCCTTCATGAGTGATGACTCAAAATATCAAGTTTCAAAATTTTTATCCCTTTATCCCAATTAATCTATATAGGGAATAGTCACTCATCTGATTTGATGGTTATTAATTGTTAAAGCAAAGATTTTAGAAAACATGTGAGATGTATGAAGTGATGACTCAAAATATCAAGTTTCAATATCTTCATCACAATTAATTTACATATGGAAATGTTTTCTCCTACGATTTGATGGTTATTTAATTGTTAAAGTAGACATTTTAGAAAAAAAAAAGGTGAGATGTGAGTTAGGGATTTGATGGTTATTTAATTGTTAAAGTAAATATTTTAGAAAAAAAAAGAAGGTGAAATGTGAGTTAGGAAGTGATAAATAAATATATTTTATTAAATTGTTTATAAAATTGAATAAATGATTATGAAAGATGATAAGTTTATATTTTATATATTATTTTTTAAGAAAATAAAGTAAGAAATTATGAGAATTAAAGTTAAAGTTATAATGGTAAGGTTTAAATTAAACATTCAATTAAATAATTGAATGGTCTCTTTCAGTTTTAACCATTTTCATCTTTTCTAATTATTTTTTGAGTAAACTTTGTTGTAACTTTTATTAATTCTTATATAGTGTTGATTTCCAATATATGATAATAAAAATTAGTTTTTTCTTTTATTTGTTAGTATATTGTACACTTTACATGAAAGTGTTGCTTAATTTCTACTTTTCTATTTTCACATATTTAACATAAACATTGATGTCACAATTATTTTGCTTCTTCCCATTTATTTATTTCACATCTCAACCTATATAAACTACAAGATAAAAGAGCCAATGAAAAGGAAAAGGAAAAAACATACCAAAAAATGTATAATATAATATGCCACTTGAAAATCTATACAGTTGAAGTTTAACATGTTGCATGTCATGATCAATAAAGCTATATATTATGGTTTAAATTTTTTTCATATATATAATTAAGTGCATTTTTGCTTTTCTTCCATAATTGAGTGTTAATTTACAAAATAAATAATAAATATCAATTAAAGTTGAATAATTAATTAACCTAAAAAAACAAAAGCATGAGTAAGGAAACCCACTTCCATTTTCTCAGTGAGGCTTGCCAAATGATATATTTACTTAATACCTTAAAGTATCTATGGGGTTTTTGAATGTAGTCATCAAACTCATGAGGCATGTATATTAATATTATTTCTCCTTAAACCCTTCCAATAGTTTTATTAATAATAGGTGAGGTTAATTGGTAAATACATTGGGTTTTCATTATGGAACCCATGTTCAAACCCATGTAGGACATGATATGAGAATATAGTTTGTACCATGTTAATGAAGAGATGGATAAACCCTACAATAAGTTAGAGAACCCATATCTAGAAACATACACGAAACCATATCAAGCAAGTATTGGAAGGTGGAACTCAAATCTCACATCTACCCAATGGAAAGTTCCAAGAGAACCTGCCCTTGAACTAAATTTTGATGAGAATCTAAAAAGTAACCCAAGTAGAGTAGGTAGACAAGGTATCACCTACAACCCTCTACAACTTTCTTAGATACTTTGATCCATGGAATTTATGCACAAAAAATAGGAGGAGACTACCAATAATATGACAAAGATATTGACATGGAAAAAGGATCTAGCAAAGGCCAACAAGCTTGGATGCACAAAATGAATAATAATGGGGACTATAAATTAATCATAGAACCTAAGGCCAATAGATCTCCAATTGGAGACTAATCCAATCCCTCAAGGACAATTCCAAATAATGCCAATTTTCTTTGAAACTTCGGTTTAATGCATTAGAAGGAGAGTGATGTGGGGTAGATAAAATGTAAAATATGGAGGTCTTACTCTATTAGGAGCAAGAATGATATGGAAGGGACACAACTTTTTTTTTGTAAGCTCGATATATATTCTATCAATATACAGTGGAGTAAATTTCAATCAAGAAAAAATAGTGTGGATAGTGTTATGCCTTCCCTTAGTGGGAAATCAGGTGTGGAGATGCTTGCCCTTAATGGGAAACTAGACATACCAAAAAAATGAGTTTTTGTTAATTGTGTGTCTTAAACTGGAAACCATAAAAGTGTTCAAATACTTAAATAAACCAAAAGAACTTGAGAAGTGGTGCCAAGGTTGAAAATCAAGGATAGGTACCATCCATGGGGTTTTCTTCAATGACTGGAAATCCACCAAAGTTATTGTCGCTATCATTAGCCGAACTAGAACTATCTGTGGAAGGGTTTTTGACTGGGAGGCAGACAGTTTTGATGCTAGGAGCCTTCAACGAATTGTGCATGCCTAGGGCGGTTGACGTACTTTTCATTATTGGATTTGTTGTTTCTATGTTGCATGTGCCTGGAGTTGTTGTTGTCGTCGTGCTATGTGGGCTTGGAGCTATCAATGTGCCACTTGCGCCCAGAGGTGTCACTTTAGCACAGATTCTAGGTGTCTCAAGAGGCATCAAGGAGGTGGGAGGGGTCACAGTAGGGGGGGGGATGAGTGTTGGGAGAGACTAAAATAGAGGGAGGGGGATGAGATGTGGGAGAGTAGGGTGAGTGAGGTGAGCTGGAAGGGATGGGAACGAAGACACTAGGAGGGTTGAGGAGGGTGCAAGAAAGTAAATTATTGACTACCCAGTAGTTGTGTCAGTGCTTGGAGGTACGACAAGATGTTGGGAGGGAACCATAGACCTCTTATTCCCAGTCATCAAGAAATTGCCACAAGGATCCCAGAACATAATGGTCGAAGCCATCCTGGTTGGCCACTAATGGTGGGTGAGGAGCTAAGGGGGATCATCTTCTGCAACCACTCCTTCTCGGGGTGGGGGTGGCGCACCGAGGAGGAGGAATGGGGGAGTAATTGGGAGGGAAAGGCGCAGGCTCGAGCCTCCAACAAGCACTAAGAATAGAGGGCAACTGCGCAGGATCTCAGAGAGCTCATCTACAAGGGGTGCAAGGTGAGAGTGAGGGGAATGAGCATGAGGGAGGG
>SNQJ01S0039810.1:22654-37854 GCA_010110895.2 Picea sitchensis
CAAAGAGTGTATGGGTGAGGGGCAGGAGCCATGGGCGTGTTGAATGCACAACACCTCGGGGGGAGGGTAGTCAAGGAGAATGAGGGGGGGTGAGGTGGCATGCATATTGTCATCACAACAAGTTCTAGAGGCATGAGTGGGGGCGTGGTCACCCGCATCCAGAGTGGTGGATTCCTTGAGTGCCATGTCGATGCAATCATATCTAAAGGAGTGAGTGGAAATCTCCTCTATGGTAAAATCCTAAAGGTCGACATTGTCATGAAACATTCATTGACAATTTTGTCACCCAGGGAGGTCACCTTGCATTAGACATGGAGGAAGGATATTTGGTCCCCAAGGTCTAGGAGTTGAGAAAGATGTCGAAGGCCATGATCCAAGCGCCAGCTATTACACATGAAATTTGCACACCTAGGTACCTCGCCCGAAGTGTTGTAAATTTTCATATAAGTGTCTCATACACCTCGACACCATGGAATAACCTATGTGACAATCCTTAGTCAATGTGGAGGAGGGATATATTACATGAAGGCCAATATACCAAGTGCACATGAATTATTATTAATATTCATCAAAAAGAAATTAATTAAGTGTGAGAATCCACCTCACATTTGGTTTCTTATTTTTTAGGGAAGGTGGAGGATCTCATGGATAGTTGAAATATTTCCTCCTTAAAATCCTTGAGAGATATTTCCTCCCTAAAATCCTTAAGAAATATTTTCTCCCTAAATATCTTAGAGATCCCTTTTTTAGTGGATCTGATGAGAGATCATCTCCATTGTGGTTAAGCCTCTAAATCCTATATAATGAGGTCTTTCCATGGAGGAGGGGGGCATGGAAGAGTTTAGAGATACCAAACTTATGATTTCATGAGAAGTGGAGACTTTAGGATATCAAACATATGATTTGGGAGCTTTGTGCAAGGGATGGACGAGGAGGACTTGGAGAGGATGTTGCGACTTCATCTACGGTTTGTAAGTATCTATTTTGAGTTATCATTAATACATGTTCTTGGCGTATTTCCTTTAATTTGGTGTACATTTTCATGGACTTGTCTCTCTTTGGATGAATCTAGTTTTAAACTAATTAGGGTATAATAGGAAGTATTCTTTATCTTCGTGGTTTATTGGATTGCAGGACTTGTTGAAAGGCCTGGGGATCAAGGCTCAACTTGGACTGAGCGAGGAAAAACGTTGTAAAAAGGTACTCATACTCTCTTCCTCTTATCTATTGAATAGTTTAGCTATGTTTAAAGGAATTTCAGTGATCAGAGTTAGCACTTTTCTGACTTGGTCATAGGGGTCTAAGATCCAAGAGGAAATTCACCTGTCTGCAGGGGAATTTTCCTACAATAGAAATTGGCGACTCCACTAGGGATCAACATCGATTTTTATTTCCTTGGTTTGTCCCTGCCCTTTTCCCACATTTTATATCATTTTTACTATTTTTTTATGATCCATTACCTTTCTCCCATCTTCACTAGCAATTTCACCATTGTTTGTGCTTTCTGGGTGAATATTTCTTGCATTTTTTTGGCAATTTTTTGAATTTCTGGGTAGACTAGCGCTCCACTGTAGGTCATATCAGAGTGCTTTCAATCCCCTACAGTGCTTTATAGAGTGTTGCAGCACTCTATACCCTTGAGACAAGGAGCAATGCTTTCCTTCTTGGAGGATTTTTGCCCTCTTCTGCTTAGATGTTTTCAGCTTGTTTTGTAGAAGGATTTGCCCAGACTCTGTATGTTGGTTTGTGAAGTTCTTTAGGTTGAGATTTGGTGCTTATCAATCCCTATTGTCTTGATTGGATATTGAAACTTTTTTATCAGTGTGAAATTTCCCTTTCTTGTTGCTTGGTTTGTCGGGACAATTTGAGCGATTTCTCTTTCTCCTTGTCTTTTCTTGGATTCTTCTTTGCATCTTCTTGTACTCCTTGAATGTTTGTTAGTTGTTGAATCCTTGATTGAGTTCTTGTTAGAAAAGTTTCTACTTTTTTTCTTTCAGTTCTCATTTCTTTGAGTGCATGCTTTGTTTGAAACCTTTTTCACTTCGTGTCTTTTGCATTTGCATATGACTCTTTCTTCTGATTGAAAGTTGTGGAGCATTGAAGGATTTGTATTTACTTTCTTTATACATTAGAATCAAATAGAGAAGATAGTTGCATTCTTTCTTTTGGGTATTGAAACTAGCTTTCATTTGAAGTAGAGAAATTGCATGGTTTTTGTCATTTCGAGACATTGTGCATCTAGGAATGATAAACGTTTTCTCCTTCTCGTAATATAGCTTTCATCAAAGTGAAATACTTGCATTCTCATTTCTTTGCATTGTTTAGAGTCAGTCAAAACATCATTTAGTCCATGCCATTTTCCTCTTGAGTAAGCAACAACCTTGAAATCAAGCGCTAAACTAAAATTTATTAGAAACTTTTATATTTTATGGTAGAAAACCCACATTAGCTTAGGGTGTAGGGATTTATAATAGGTGTGAAAGATAACTCTCCAAAGTTGTAAACAAACATAGAATCTTGAGTTAGGGAGCGGTGAAATCCATTTACTACATTTTGTCCTGGGAAGCCCTTCTAACACAAGGGTGAATCATGAGGTCTCATTAGGGTCGACAAAGTTACTCACCATGCTTTGTTCGTCTCAGTGTAGAGATTGCACATATTATTGGGGGTCACTTGAGGGTATACCCACGATTATGTGTGGGAGCCTCTTGAGTTGATTTCAGGCTAGATACCCTACCTTTGCACGTGGATCGGACTATCAACTGTTTCCCTAGGCATCATTGTTGTAGTTGGTAACCTTGGTAGCCTATATTTTTAGGGTATTTACACAAGGTGACTGTGGAGGGGAAAGTCTTCACGGTACCTAGAATCAATGTTGGCCAAACACACTTGAGCTCCTTGGAGGGTATACCAACGATTATGTGTGGGAGCTTGCACCAGGATGTAATTCCGTTAAGAAGGTTGTCAACATAACTTTTCCACCCGCTCTATATCAGCCCCTTCTTACATTGTTCCCGCGACGTTGGATTTCATCACCAACTAGTGCATTCATTGTGAGAAGGTGTTTTTTGTTTTCTTGCTTCCTAGATTTTTAGTGTGTGTTATTTATTATCCCTAGCAGACTCTAGGTTGGATATTTGTTTAATGGTGTCAATTCCCGGAACTACCAATGGAGAAACTCATTCTCCAGGGGAACCTTTCTTTTTTCCTTCTTATGGAAACGTTGGTCCTCCTTACAACACTACTTTGAGCCATCCAGGTCTCACAATTGGGTTACCGGTATGGTTGTTTTCCACTCTGGTAATATTTAATGCAGCAAGTGCTTCAGATGTAAGCACACCACCCACACATCAACCTTTCTCCTTCTTCATCCATCGGGTCTCCTTCCCTTTCTCCTTCTTCTCCTACTGAAAGCTCTAAATCAAGTAACCAGGTTTATAAGAAGAAGAAGAAACATAAAGAGAAGAAGAAGAAGAACCAGAAAGGGACCAAACCTCCAACTACATCAAATGTTGGATCCAAACAACTAACTATTGTTAATCATACTGGGAGCATTGATGAGGTCGATGTGACTACAATGAAGAATCTGAAACCCAAATTCCCTTGCAGTATTTGTAAGGGTGACCATTTTCTGAGGGATTGCCCTGGTCTTCCCAAGGTCTTAGAAATGTGTTCTTCCACATCATCGGGCCCTGCTAGACATGTTGGTGACACCCCATCAACTAGTGACATTAAGGTTGGTAAGAAGAAGACAACTGTCAAGTTTCCTTGCATGTTATGTGAAGGTGATCATTAGTCTCACCTTTGTCCTCGTATGAACGAGGCTTATTCTCTTTTGGAAAATCTTCGAATTCAAACTGGTTATTGCAAGATTTCTCCCAATCCATCATCCATCATTAGTTGATGAAATGGTCAACCCGGTTTCGTCTTGGTCAGTCAAGTTGATCAGATGGTCAATCTGGTTTCATCCTTGGTTGAACCACTAACTAATGCAGTTGATCCAGTTTCTTCATCTATCAACCCCACTCTTCATCTAAAGACTGAAACTCAAGTGGTCGATCTAGTTCCTTCATCGATCGATCCCACTCCATCCTTGAGGAGTGCCAAAGTGGTTTCCCCGATTACATCATCAGTCAATCCCACTCCTCCTCTGAAGAGTGCCAAAGTGGTCACTTCGGGTACATCATCAGTCGATCCCACTCTTCATCTAAAGAGTGAACCCAAAGTGGTTACTCCGGTTACACCATTCGTCGACCCCATTCTCCCCTTGGAGAATAAAACCCAAGTGGTCGATCTGATCCCATCATCGATCGTCCCTAATATCCCTATAGAGAGTAAACCCGATACTGCCCATGTTTTTATCATTGATACAAAATCTACCGTGCTAAGGGGCATTCCTCCTTCTCTTGCGAAACTCCCTCCAAGTAATGAGGCCATCCTTTTTTATTGGGGTGCACTAACTGGACCTCATCTTCCCTCTCACATTCCTTTCAAGATTATAGTATGGGTTTGTGGTTGGGCTATTCCTCAGACACTGATAGATGAAGGTGCATCTGTTAGTATTTTATCCTATATTTCTTGGAAAGCTTTGGGTTATCCTCGGCTTGTACTAGTTATGCAGAATCTGTTAGCTTTTAACAGAAGAACCAGTCACCCTTTAGGAGTCCTTCCTCATTTTCCCATAACTTTGGGAGGGAAAACTATCTTCATTGATGTTATGGTACTCCAAGACCCCTTGGATTTCGATTTAATCCTTGGGCGAGATTATGTCTATGCCATGAAAGCTATTGTGTCCACTTTTTTCCATGTGATATCTTTCCCTCACGATGGAAGAATTGTGGCTATTGATCAAATTTCATGCATTGGTCCTGACTTTCTTACCAACCCAATGAAATCCCTAAACGGTTCTCATATGTAGACAATATTTCCCCCACCACGGGTCAATTATGTGGCATTATCTACCATGCCTTCAACTACCAATGAAGATGAGCCTCTCATTGTAAGCTCAAACTTTTGTGACTTAGATCCAGTAGTTGACACGGTGATCTCTTCGATAGGGCTATTAGAGCCAGATCTCCCTACCCTTATCGAGGTCATCAACATGTATTCCTTCTAGAGTGATTCTCTTCCATCTAGTGAAGATCTCTTGGAAGCCATGGTTGAAATTTGTCCCTTGACATGTATTCCTTCCAGATCATTATCCTCTTGGAAGTCATGATCAAGGAGGTAACAAGCATAGTTTCACCTCTCTGTGGAAAGTTTGTTAAAAAATGAAACAGAAGCTATGAGCATAGTTTTCTTCTCTGTGTGAAGCTCATTAAAAAATGAAACAGAAGCTATGAGCATAGTTTCTCTTCTCTATGGAAAGATCGTTAAAAAATGAAACAAAGGTCTTGAGCATAGTTTTTCCTCTCTGTAGCAAACTCGTTAAAAAATGAAACAAAAATCTGGGGATTCAAACCGGAACCCTGAGCATAGTTATTTTCCTATGTCAAGCTTGTTAAAAAATGAAACAGTCACCTCTCATACCAAATTGAGTATTTTGTTAGGTCTCATATTTGAACCTTCATTTCATCCACCCTTATCCTTTTTCTCCATCTAGTACATAAATTGGTGACAACCTCAAAGTCAGTGAATGAATTGAAGCTTGGGGGGCATGTCTCCATCCTTTGATTATCATTCTGAAGTCAAGCCACTAGCTTTTCATGCTGGGGGTAGAGTACCAACCATCCATGGGTATCCCTACCTTTGGAAATTACGTTGGGAATTTACAAGAATACGTTTAATTTTGTTTCAAGCTTGTGTAAAAATGAAACCAATACCGAGCTTAGTCTTTGTTCTTTCTCATTCTTGTAAATACATGAGAATGAAATGAGTATACTTTTATCACTTTTTCAGACTCATAAAAGTTATATGAAAAAGGAACCCCTTGGACTCTCCTTTAAGCTCTTTTCAGACTCTCTAAACATGAAAATATTGTTGAGTGATCTTGCTTCCTTTCACACTTGTTAAAAGGTTTGAAAGGGTGTCTTTCGAGTTGTATTTTATCTCTTTTTCGGCCTCGTGAGACTAATATTATGAAAAAGGACAACCTTGGAGTCATCTTTAAGTTCTTTTCATAATCTCTAAACATGAAAAACCACCGAGTTTTCTTTCTTTGGACTCACTAAACTACACATTAAAGGGCCCATATGGGAACGAACCCTTACTTCTTCCAGTTCATTAAACAAATGAAGAGGGACTTACCGAAAGTGAGTTATATCGAGCATGTGTTATCGTCCTTGAGATCATTAAATTAAAAAGAGGTACTCATCTATCTGGGTGGGGGAAACAATTTAAGGAAGTGGGTCAAGTTTTTTAAGAATCCTTTATGGAAGTTTTTGTCTCCCTTGAAAATAGCACTTGTTTGTGTCTCGTCTTACAGTTGGTTAATATTATTGTCTTTGAGTCATACCAATTCCATGTGTCACCATACTTTTTCATCCAGTCGAAGAGTGCTCTTATTGTCGTCACATTACATTTTGGTACTCATTGAGTCAATGCTGCCAAGTCAGTTGTCGTGCCTCATCATGTTCAAGGGAAGTTTCACTTCAAACCATCCATCTGTAGTATTTCCAGTTTCCATTTCATGTGTAATTTCATACCCATTTGATTCACCATATTAAATCACTTTCCTATGTCAGTTTCGTGTCGTTGATGGGGGATACATCAAGGACTTCCTTCGACGAGTCTCTTCCTGACGAATTCAACACGTCATCTAAGAATTAGAATTAGAAACCAATTAGTACCTTGGGACCTATGGGCCTCCTCGCTCTTGATAGTGGGTTTACATCATTGACCTCTGATTAGATGATTCCATGAATGTTTGACTTCATTTCATTTATTCACATTCGTTGGAATATACTAGGGTACCTTGGGAGTCATTGACATCATTGGTGATTTCCCTCGCACCTGTTAATGGTTTACCTCAATGACCGGTAATCAAGTGGTTTCTACCATGTTCGACATCAAAACATCTATTCACATGGCTAGATTTGTACAACATTGGGATTGGGATGAAGACCTTGGGTTGAGCTTTCACTCTGTTAACTGCTTTGCCCAAGTTGCGAAGGAGATCATTTGAGCATGATGATATAGACTGTCACATAGATCCACATTGTATTGGTATGTGGCTATGTTTTATCATTGCATAGCTCCACTGTGTATTTTTGGTGGCTACGATCAGTTCATGTCATGGACGTATGGATCCACATTGTATCTTTGGTGGCCATATCCTTAGTCAATATTTTTTCATGGATCCCCAGTGTATTGGTCGACGGCCATGCTTTGAGTCATCTCGTATTCTGAGCATAGGTATGCATGTCTCAGAAATGGAACATATATTAATATTTTTCGATGGTTGTTTGAAGCTTCTAGGTTCTCCAACTCCACACCCTTGCATTAAATATTTGTAAAGTGTTTTGGCCATCATTCTCTCTTTTGACCTCACACTTTAGGGGTCATTCTGTTACACTTGAAATTTTCACACCTAGGTACCTTGCCCTGAGTGTCGTAAAGTGTCATATAAGTGTCTCATACACCTCGACACCATGGAATAACTTATGTCACAATCCCCAGTCAATGTGGAGGAGGGATATATTACATGAAGGCAAAAATACCAAGTGCACATGAATTGTTATTAATATTCATGAAAAAGAAATTAATTAAGTGTGATAATCCACCTCACATTTGGTTTCCTATTTTTTAGGGAAGGTGGAGGATCTCATGGATGGTTGAAATATTTCCTCCTTAAAATCCTTGAGAGATATTTCCTCCCTAAAATACTTAAGAAATATTTTCTCCCTAAATATCTTAGAGATCCCTTTTTTAGTGGATCTGATGAAAGATCCTCTCCATGGTGGTTAAGCCTCTAAATCCTATATAATGAGGGCTTTCAATGGAGGAGGGGGACATGGAAGAGTTTAGAGATACCAAACTTATGATCTCATGAGAAGTGGAGACTTTAGGATATCAAACATATGATTTGGGAGCTTTGTGCAAGGGTTGGACGAGGAGGACTTGGAGAGGCTATTGTGACTTCATCTATGGTTTGTAAGTATCTCTTTTGAGTTCTCATTAATACATGTGCTTGGACTGTTTCCTTCAAGTTGGGGTACATTTGCATGGACTTGTATCTTTGGATGAATCTAGTTTTAAACTAGTCATGGTAGAATAGGAAGTATGCTTGGTCTTCATGGTTTATTGGATTGCAGGACTTGTTGAAAGGCTTGGGGATGAAGGCTCAACTTGGATTGAGTGAGGACAAACATCGCAAAAAGGTACTCATTCTCTCTTACTCTTCTCTATTGAATAGTTTATCTATGTTTAAAGGAATGTCAGGACCAAAGTTAGCACTTTTTTGTCTTGGTCATAGGGGTCTAAGATTCAAGAGGGAATTCACCTGTCCGTAGGGAATTTTCCTACAACATGAGATAGGAGAGAATTTTGATCTCTGAGAGCCATTTTGCATGCATGTAGCTTGAGAGATGATAAGGTGAGATTCTCCTTCAATTAAAAGAGGGAAAAATGCATGTTTCCTGGGTATACTGAGACCATGGAGGAGACCCAGAAGTTCTGTTGCATTGTTACAATAATTCCCAATGTGCCCATGATAGAGATGAACAATATCCCATGTGTTAGTATGGAATATGTCTCCAAAACCCATGGGTTGAGGATTACCTTTTGAGGCACCATCAAAGATTAATTTGAAGAAACGTGAGGGAGGGTGGCACCAATGTTATGGACTACAAGGGCTCTTGTGCGGGGGTCTGTGGTAGGGGGGGGGGGAGTCCTAGGAGGGTTAAAGTGGATGTCCCATCGCTGAAGGAGTAGAGCTTCATTTGGTGGTGCTTTGAATTCAAGGTCAGAATAGAAGTGTAGAAGGACAGTCTCTAACAACTATTTTTTGCAGATGGTCCAAAGGGAGTCTTCAGAAGAGGATTTGTTTTAAAAAATGTGCCAGTTTCTCTCTTTCCATATGTTCCAAACTAGGAAGCACGGAAGAAGTTGCTAGAAACGATTAAGAATTGGGTTCTGATAGGGGATGTCGGCCTAGTTCTTGAGCGTGTGGCTGATGTCATCATGAATTCGATTCACGATCCTATAGAGGATCGCCAATTTGTCCTATAAATTGCTGGAAAAGGTATAGTTGTTGAGTAGACGATCTATGGATTCTTCCTTGTTGTTGCAAATAACACATCTCGAGGGGACAAAGAATCCTCTTTTGAGGATGTTTTCCCAGGTGAGGATACGTTTGTCAAGAACTTTCCAAAGAAATATTGAGATATTTGGCTAGGTCTTTAGATCCCAGAGCTTGGCCCAGCCTGGGTCTAGAGGATCCGACATGGGGGGAATGAGGAGTTGGTAGGCCTATTTTATGGTGAAGGTTCCCCTTGGCCTATAACCCCATTTGAGCTTGTAATTTTTCTAATTGTTTATGATTTTCTTATTACTAACATCCTGCACGAGTTGATTTATGGTTTCTGGCTGCAGATGAGAGAGAGAAGTATGGAGCGATAACTAGTGTCTGTGATATGCCAATAGTCCTTGACCTTAGCACTTCCTTGAGGAGGAATATTATGTTGCATTTCCAGACTTGGTATTTGTTTCCAAGAGTCCTTCCAGAAGTTTTCTAGGACCCCATTTCTGATTTCCCAAAAACTTTGTTGTTGGATGAGGTGGCATTGGCGTTTCGTCGAGTTCCAAATGAGAGAGACTTGAGCGGTAGGGGTGAAGAAGATAAGGTTGTGAGGGTCCCAGTTTGGGGAATATTTTCTATGCCATAGGTGCACCCAAGGGGTGCAAGTGTTGGATATCCATCTCCACCAAGTTTTAGCACTGAGGGTTTCGTTTCTTTTTGTAGGGTACCTGAGGATTAGGCTTCCCATATTCTTTGGTAAGTAGAGGGTATCCCATTTGACCAGAGACCATTTGTGGGTGTTGTTGTCCCCGCTCCTGATAAAGGTACGTTGTAATTTTTGAATGGAGTTGAGCATCCATTTGGGGGCAACTAGAACACAGAAGAGATATAGTGGCATTGTCTACAGGGTAGATTTGAGGAGAACGAGTTGCCCTACTAGATTAAGAGTTCTATAAGTATAGGAGGATATTCTTTGAGTGATTTTGTCTAGAATTTCCTTGCGACTGGAGTGCTTAATGGCTGAGAAAATTAATGGATCTCCCAGGTGTTTGGAGGGGAGAGAGGAGGAAGAAAAGCCCAAGGTTCTGGAGACGGTTATTTGAGTGAGAGGGGGTGTGTTGAAGAAGAAGATGAGATATTTATCCAGGTTTATAGTGGTTCCCAAGGCCTCCGAGAAGGTGTTGAGTAGGAGTTTGAGGGTGCGAGATTATTGGATGGAGGGGTGGGATAGCAGGAGGTTGTCGTCCAAAAATTGTTGGTGTTTCATAGGTTTATTGTTGTGTATCTTTATTCCTTTAAGAGTGCCATTTGAGGTAGCATTTTTAATCATTTGACTTAAGCCTTTGTCCATGAGGATAAAGAGAAAGGGGGAAAGGGGGTCTCCCTGACAGATTTCGTAGGAGGGGAAGGAGGGTCGTTGATGAGAACCAAAAAGAAAGTGGAAGAGAGGAGAGAGAGGATCCAATGGATCTAGTCATGACTAAAGCCAAAGTCTTGGAGGGTCTTCTCAATGTACTCCCAACTGAGGCGATAAAAGGATTTGGATAAGTCTAGTTTGAGTAGCATGCTCAGAGTCTTGGTGGAATTTAGGGAATGAATGACCTCATGGGAAAGAATAATTCCATCTAGAATCTATCTTCCCTCAACATAGCATGTTTTCTCTGGAGAAATAAGCAAGGGAAGAAGGGGATTTAACCTGTTGGCTATGACTTTAGTGATGATTTTGTAGAGAACAATGCAGAGTTCTATGGGTCCATACTTACTTAGGACAACCATTTTTTCTTCTTTGGGAATCCGGGCGAGGAAGGTGGCGTTGAGGGTTGGGAGGACCCACTGATGGGTACACGATTCCTCCATAATGTCAAGAATGTCCATCTTGAGTGTATCCCAACAGGAACGAAAGAAGTTGATAGTGAAACCATCTGGGCCAAGGGCAGTGTTTTCCTTCATTTGCGTGATGACAACGTCTACCTCTTGAAGAGTGACCAGACACATGAGGGATGCGTTCTTTTGATCTGTGACTATTATGGGGATGTGGGAGGTGACCCTATGGATGGAATTATCTCTGGAGAAGTTCTCATCTGTTAGAAGATCGGCATAGTAGGAGACCAAATTTGTTTCAAAGTCCCCGTGGCTTTCAAGCCTGGTGTCATATTTTATTCTAAGGTTGTATATTCTGTTGTGTCTTATGTGTTGGATAGTAGATCGGTGAAAGAAGGAGGTATTGCATTCACCCTCTTTTAACCATGAGATTCTGAATTTTTGTTTCCAGAGGATTTCTTCCTGCTTGCATCTCTCTTCAATTTGGGCTTAAAGATTTGTTTCTTTATGTGTGAGAGTATTCGAGAGACCTTCAAGGATGATCTGTTGTTGAAGGGATTCCATGTGTTTTTCCAGCATGGTTTTTGCTGAGAAGATGTTCTCAAAGGTCGTTCTATTCCACTCCTTTAGATGTTTCTTAATCCTTTTAAGTTTCTGCTGGAATCTCTACATTTTGGTGCATCCAGGGGGGTGGGTAATCAACCACCACTATTGGATCATGGATTTGAAGTCAGGGATGGATAACCCAAAAGTCTCAAATCTGAAGGGGCAGTGGTGATCCTTGTCATTTTTTATCTAGTGAAGGAAGATGGGTCAATGATCAGAGCCTAAGGAGGGGAGGATGGAGGAGGAAAGTTCATATTCAGCTATTGCAATGTCTTCAGAGACTAGAAAATGCTCGAGACATGAGGCGATATGGGAACTTACTCCGCGTTGATTGTACTGGGTGTAGATTCCATTGGTACGATTCAGATCCACCAGTTCATTGTTCTCAATGAATTTTCTGAAGTTGTTTTCCTCCCGCGTGAGAGTGCAATGTCCTCCCCTTTTTCCCCCCAGATTGGTGATGAGGTTGAAGTATCCACTAAGGATCCAATTCCATCTGGGTTGTTCTTGCTTGTACCAGTCCAAGAAATTTAGAAGATTGGTTTTTTTATCAGCGGATTGAGGTGCATAAACAAAGGTGATGAAGCCATGCATGTCCGTGCTAATGAGGTGGTAGGAAGCTGAGATATAGTTTTTGGTGGTGGTGAAGCCATTAAGAGTGATAGCGTAAGGATCCCAAGCGATAGAAATTCCCCCTGAGGCTCTGGCTTCATTCACTACAATGGAGTTTTTTTTTTTCTAGAGACGAGATAACGGTATTTGGAGAGTCTCGCTAGTGCTTTTTGTTTCATCAATAATGAGGATTGTGGGCTTTTCCTGGTGGATTCTCTTTTGAATCATTTCGTGTTTGCTAATACCGTTTATGCCCCTAACATTCCAAGATATGACTTTCATTGGGAACCTTGAGTGTTGGAGGAAAAACATTCAGTTAGTTGGGTATATTTCCCCGACTCTACTATCCTAGAACCCAAGGAGGCAATGCATTGAATATCTGTCTTGCACCCACGCTTCTTGAGATCTTTGACTGCTTTCTTCATATTGACTTTATGGAGGACTTCTTTAAGGAGGTGGATCTGCTTTGGAGTGATCGTGTGGAAGGATTTCTTTTTGTATGCATATTCAAGTCCTAGGAGATCCAACTCACCCAGATCTAGATATCCCATTTCTTCATCCATTAACGTATCTAGATATTGACCGATGGAGCATATAAGGTTCTCTTTGGGTGGAATTGAAGAAAAATTAGGCAAGCGAATGATTGGGATGGAAGGGGGATCTAGGGTGGGAATGCTTTCTTGGTTGTGCATGGGTTCCTGGTGCTTCTTTTTGGGGGTTGGTTGGTGGTTGTCTTCATTGTGGTTCTCCCTGGGGATTTGTTGGGTCTTAAATTGAAAGATATTGTTGGTAGATAGATCTTTGGATTTAGCTGCAGTGTGGGGTTTCCAGGCATTTCTTCTCCTGGAGGGGATAGTGCGGAAACCATCTTCATCCGGGAGAGTTTCATATTTTGAAGCTATGTTTTGCTTGTTTTGAGGGCAATCTCAGAAGAGGTGTCCATGTTCATGGAATTTGCATCATTCGAATGACAAATGATCGTAATCCATGGTTTGGATTCACTCCGTGTTTTCGTGGGCTAGACATATGGAGTCTGGAAAGGCTTTGACTATGTCCATGTAGACATAGATCCTGGTGTAGGAAGTGTATTTGCTGGTTTTTGTTTGCTCTGCTATTTTGACGAAGTTTCCCAGAGTGTTTCCAATATCATTGAGGGTTTCATCATCCCATTAATCCTAGGGTAACAAGTAGAGACGAATCCACACGGGTGCCCAAGTGAAGTCTTCCTTGTCTGAGTTGAAGCACTATGTCCAATTTCTGAGATATAATCTTGCCGAGTTGAAGAAGTAGGGACCTCCTTCTAATATTTTATCTTTGTCATCAAGCCGTGTGAAGATGATGGTGAAGAATCCTTTTGAGCCTAGTTGGATGTCAAAGTGGGATTTGGGTTTCCATTTGTCCGCGATCCAGTTGAGCAGAGCGCTTTCAGTCGGCCAGATTCCAATGAGCGCATAAGTTCTCATGTGTTCAATTTTGGCATTGATGCAAGCTGGTGGGAGCTCAATCCGTAGTCGGTTCTCAGATTTAGGAATGCAGGGGTTGGTTTTGATGAGTTCTAGAGCAGGAGGGGTCATGGACGGTGTTGCAGGTGTTGAACCCTCAACTATGTTTGGACCAGATTGGTTATCTTGTACGGGTTCTTGGGCAGGAGGAATTTCAGAGGGTTGTTCCAGAGAGATTCTTGATGGGTCGCTTAAGACTACTTTGTAGGAAAGGGAGGAGCCCACAAATCCTCCCTTGCAGGCAGCCATGGGATCTGGAACTAGAGGCTGGTGACGGAGGGGACCAAGTCGTAGGAGAGGGAAAGTAAGGAAGAAAACCAGAGATAGGGTTCGCGCATCCGCTAGAAAGGTGGAGCCAAGATCTCCTCATTCTTCTATTACTATATTATAAGGAACACACAACTTAAAAAGTTGTTTAAATTTCAATAAAAATAAGGAACTAGGTTATAGAAGATAAAATAGAAATAATGACAACACACAAAACATATAGCCATGAAGACAAATAAGAGCAGGACCATAAATTTCTTGTTATTTCTAAAATAAGAAGACGTTTTTTTATTAAGGGGAATGGATATAAACCAATCCAATACAACTTACAATTTGTTGCTTTAAGAACCCACCCAAAAAAAAGCATAAATATGAATAATTTTTATTTTATTAAACTTATTCACAAAAATTAATTGAAGGATTTTGAAATCAACCAATCTCTATACTTAAAGCCTTGTTTCTAATTCATTGCTTTAGGGAAAAAAAATAAATATGAATAATTTTTATTTTATTAAACTTATTCACAAAAATTAATTGAAGGATTTTGATATCAACGAAACTCTATACTTAAAACCTTGTTTCTAATTGCACATTACCTATAGCAAATTGTTAAACATTAATAAGAAACCACTTGTATATATTAAAGAGTCACCAACAAAAAAAACAATCAACCAAATCATTTATGTCATGACAATAATCTTAGATCTTTGGGGATTGATGATCTAATGGAATTAGATATTAGAAAATAAGGTAAGGTGTAAAATGGTAAATGATGAACTAAGGAAATATTTATAAAAGGAAAGAGCAAGTTGGAAAATATACATGAACGAATGTACACAATATGAATTTCAAACATTGAGGTTTGGGGTGTTGTATCTCATTATCAATAAAACTAAAGTTAAAGTTTACATATATATATATTAAGTTTATTAATTAATTATTATTTTTTAAAATCATGACTAAAAACAATCATGGAAGAAGAGAACTCTCATGGCACACATAAATATTTTCAACATTTTTCGTTATTAATGATTTTTCAAGTGTATATAATTAATTATATATATAAAGTTTATTAATTAATCATTAATTTTTAAAATTTATTAATTTATTATTATTTTTTAAAATCATGACTAAAAACAATCATGGGAGAATGTGAACTTTAATGGCACATTTTCTCATATAAATATTTTCAACATCTTACTTTATTAATGATG
>SNQJ01S0039811.1:9202-52456 GCA_010110895.2 Picea sitchensis
GTCTATGCAGACTTATGAAGGAAGTATCAAAGAAGAGGATGAAGAAAGAGATAAAATATGTATTTCATGATCACTCATGAGAGTGACAAAGAAAGCATATTGTAAGTAATTTTACAAGTCTCGGAAGAAAGAACTTATGTCGTGAATTGCAGAAGTTAGACAACACGAGAAGGACGTATGATATGGTGACAGTCAGTGAAGAACAGACAATATCTGATATTTATATAGGAGCAGGAGGCTCCTAAAGATGCAGAACAAAAATATTCAAGATGAAGAAAAAGATGGATACTCAGATATAGTGGATGAGATGCAGGTAACTACAGGTTGCTCCAGTACTGTTCTTATAGATGCAAAGGGAGCAGGTTGATCCAGTATGAAGACAGAAAGAAAGAAATATGCGAACTCAAGAAGGCACCTAGGATATTACAGAAGAGAACTTCAAGGATGATGATTAGAAACTATCAATTAGGTGCAAGAGGGAGCTATGTCTCCGAGTTCGAAATGAAGGACTGTGATTTGATGTAGTTAGAAAAGTAGATGGATGATGCCCATATATTTTGATCAAGATGAAAGCTATCCAGTAGAGGAATGGTGCCCAATAGATGGGTAGCATGGTATTATACCATGGAAATATTTTGAACCACAAGAGATTCTTTTTGATCCCATAGCTAGACCTTCATGGAGAAGGAGAAAGAGAAAAGGCCTTCGTAAAGAAGGAAAGAGAAATCCCACAGGTAGACCATCATAGAGAAGGAAAAGAGAAGAGACCTTCGTAGAGAAGTAAGAGACCTTTGTAGAGAAGGGGAATGAGAAATTTGCCAAGGTTGGCCTTTGTCCAAGTGTTGAGTTTTGGATATTCTAGGGACATGCTAGAATACCCTCGTAGAGAGGGGTGTGACCACCCTCGTAGAGAGGAATGTGGATGTTTCTCCAAGGGTCAGCGGGCAGATACTCTCCTCTAGCCAAGGATGGAGTAGCCTGGAACAGAAACCTTGACCATGTGGAATGGTTAGTTGGCTCTTGAGGTTTGTGTCGTGATCTTGTGTGGATCATGGAAAGGGAGTCTAGTCTTGCCCAGGCTAGCATCTTAGCTTCTCTATTTCATGTGGGATGACTAGGAGTGAAGCTATGGTAGTAGTCCTTCCCAGTGGATGGGTGAGATAGATGACTACAAGAGAAGGGAGAACATAAAAGGAATGGAAAAACTGATAGGACATCTTCTGTGTGAAGATAAGATGTTTTATGTGTGAAGATAAGAAAGAAGTATCTTCTGCGTGAAGATGAAAGAAAGAAAGAGTATCTTCTGCGTGAAGATGAAAGAAAGAAAGAGTATCTTCTGTGTGAAGATAAAGAGAACAAAACTTCCGATGATTTATAGATATGTCAGTCAATGATCATGATGCCAGATGACCAAGTGGATGCCTCCAGTTATCCAGTTAATGATGATTACCCAGTTGATGATGTTGCCCAGTTGATGATGTTATCCAGTGGATGATGCTACCTAGTTGATGTCGACATCCAGTGACCTATCAAAAGATAAAGAATATCCTTCTTGTTAAGATGGAGTGTTAAAATATTGTGTAACTGCAAAGAATATTCTTATCCCCTTTTGTGGATAAAGATAAAATATATTTATTATTGATTAGATCAATCCCTTTTTGTGGATTGATCATGTCAGGTATTGTAAATGACCAAATCCCATTTTGTGGATTGGTCAAACCCTAATTGTAATAGGATAAATAAGAAGTCGACCCCAGAATATATTAAAAAGGCCCCAAAATATATTAAAGGTGGTTATAACCACCCATAAGAAGAAGTCGGCCCTGCCAGTGAAGAGACACTTCCACATGTGCCAGAATTGTATAAATAAGAGAGGCCATCGCCTCATTTGAATACACACACACAACTCACTCTGCGTAAGTATTGAAGGAAGCTGCAATTACTAGTTGCCAGAAGAAGGAAGAGAGAGAGAGGGGCATCCTTGGGAGAGGAGTTTCTGTGTTGTTTGGTTCATTATCTTGGCATTGTATTGGCTATCTATGTTAAGGAAGTTTTGTTGGGTTTTCTTCCCCTTGAGGGTTTCCCAGGATAAATGCTTGTGTACTCTTGTGATTGTGTTTCTCTCAATGATCATGTCTATGCTATTGTTATCTAGTAAAAAGAAAAAGAAACCTAATAATAGCTAAAACTTTATTACTTGTTTTTCCACCTATCGTTAGAGATCATAATGTGTTCCATGTGTCGTTATTAAAGAAATATGTTCATGATTCTAATCAAGTTATTGATTGGACTGTGATACAGGTGGAGCCATAGGGAGAATTCCATCCCTTTCCTCAATGCATCCTGGATAGGAGAGAAACAATGCTCTAGAACCGAGTCATCGTGTAGGTCAAGGTGCAATGGAAGCACTTTGGAGAAGATGAGGCTAACTAGGTGCTTGAGGATGCCATGAAATTGGCATACCAATTTTTGTTTTCTATATAATTGTATATATATGATGTTTTAAACACCCGAGGATGATGTTTCTTTAAGGGGAGGGTAATGTGACACCATGCTTTCCCCCAAGAATGTAATTATGCTAAGACTTCATATATTGTGATTATGTAGCAAGTATTCATGTTTTGATTAACAGAACAAATCAGACAACTGACTAAGAGGGAAAAGCCTTGAGTACTAGCCATGATATCATAAGTGAGAATTAATGAGGCATAAATTATGAAGTGAAATGGTTGGTGAAGTGGAATTGATGAGGTGAAAGCTAAGAAGTTTTAGTGAGGAAAACATGAATCTTTCTTAGCAAGCTTACATATACTCACAAAACAAAAATACACACCTGCGGGTGTACTTGAACCTACCTGGAGCCACATGAGTAGTTATGAAGAGACATGATTGTGGTTGAAGCAGTTAATAATATTGGCAGATCCGACCTATTGAAGAGGAAAAGGTCAACTGAAAACCTGACAGATGTACATCCCTAGTGGTATCATGGTATCATGGCTTAGCACAGGGGTGGAATTTTGTGGGAAGGTACTCTGCAGCATGACCTAAGGTTAGGAGGAAAGTTGTCCTCTCTCAGTCAGTTGGTTGTTAACATCCGCTAAAAAGATAAGTGTTTCTAACTTAATGTGTTGATGTAAATCTGTTATTTCATGGTCAAATAGGAATTATTAATGTATGATTCACTTCCTAAGGGAAATGGAGTAATTATGTTTGTTTCCATTTTCGAACCTATTAAACTTATGCATCCTTGAGAACTGTGTAAACATAGTATCTATCCTTGTGAGAACTGAAAGGCTTTGCATGGAAATATTGCAAGATATGAAGAAAATCTTCATCTGGAACTAGAAGAAGAGATGTCTTAGTGATTGGGGGGAGTTTCTGTGTAGACTCTGAGAGTTTCATATCCCTGAAATCTCTTGCTCTTGAGAGGAAAGTTTACAGGATATTGACAAATCCTTCATTTGGAGAATGATAGGAGTGACATGGTGTTTGGGAGATCCTTGTGTAGGATGATGAATCTTAAGTCTTAAAAGAGTCATTTGTCTTAGGTAGAAATCTTGCAAGATATGCAAATCTTCAACCCAGGGGAAGTGAGAATGCCTTAGTCTATTTAAGAGTTAAATTTAGGGCTCTTAAGAGTTGGTATAACCTTAGAAAATATATGGAAGGAACCCTAACCTAGTTAAGTCCTAATTCAGACTCATACCCAGAAGGAAACATGTGTTTTAAGATGGGAAGGTTTGCATTCATTGATTCGGTGAAGCAAAAAGATCTGGACCATTTCTATTATGGTATTACCATCAAAGTGAGTAGATGGGTGAATGTGTTAAGACTCTAATGGAGAAACTCTGATTCAATGAGGATCGTCGATCTTTCGAAGTGTGGCTAGGATCAATTTTGGACCGTTGGATCCAATTCCTAGTACATCAGAGTAAGGATCGTAGGAGGTATGGATAGAGGATTCGAGTATGAGTCCGACGAAGAGGGAGTCCAAGGACCATAGATCTCTCTAGAAGTGTCCTGTGAGATGTCATCCATTAAATCTCATGTGAATCTCTCTAAGGAGAAGGGTTCACAAATCTTGTTCGACGAGCAGTTGTAAACCTTGAGGCACATGGTATCTGTAGGATGATATGATCATGGGACGTTCAATCAGTTGGAATGAGTGAGTTCGGAGTAAGTAAATCATAGTGGTTCATGGCTCTTGAATGTAGATGCCTTGATGATAGGGACTCTGAGAATGGAGGCAAACCATTGATTGACGTATAACGAGATTTGATTTCAATCGTAGATTTTGTGGGTCCCATTCATAGTAGGTAGAATGGACGTAAAAATGAAGTATAACCTTAGTCTAGGTAGAGACTCTGATGCAATCGTGGTCATTGTAAAACCTAGTTTGAGGACCATTGGATCCGTGAGGATGATCCATCGGAACAATATCATCAAAGAGCAGGTAGACTATGGAAATTGAGTATCCCAACGGGAATGAGTTCGAATAGTCACAGACCGTTGTTCCGAGGCCAAGATGAATGTTGACCGTTTGATTGGGGGTGTCTAAGCCTTGGTCACCATAACAAACCCTGTGGAGGATTTTGTAGTGAATGGAAAGAGTTAATATAATGTGTGTTGTGATAAGATAAGACTTCACATAGACACTGATGAACCAGAATACTCATCCTAAGTTCTAAAGAGAAGAAAACCAAACATCCCACCAACCTAAGAGTGGATAGGGGGTCGAGTGTGTTACATTAAACATGGGGATTTATATAATTATTAACAACATATAACATATCTGAAAATAACTTATAAACAATGATTGTTACAACCACAAATCTACCCTCTTAGCTTATATATACTTGTCAAATCACTCAACAAAATCTGCTCATTGTTCATGATAAATCAACATACCAAACAATGCTAGAAAATATTTATTCACCATGAGCATATAAGTTGAAAATTATATCTACAAGTATACAAAACTTGGACAACAAAATACACTTCATATATACATAAGAATGAATGTTATGAGATAAATCGCACGGGGATCTTGCTAAATACACAACAAAATCTCCCTAGTATTAGCCTAGTAATCCTAAACATAAAGGGTTTTAGACTCCTATGGTCTTCCTAGATCTAGAACAAACAATTCCTTTCACACTAAATAAAAGTAGATCAACCTACCTTTTTGTTTGAAGGTTTCCCCTGTATGTCCTAGCTGATGTAGATCTACAACTCCAGCTCCTATCACCTTCTTCTTGCACACAAGTAACAAACACTACCAATCATTTTCTTTCTCTAGTGTTAGGAATTATCAATTTCACTATATCTACCTTGATCTATCACTTATAAGATCAGATCCAAACCACTTATGAATTAAACACAAATAATCTGGAGGAAAACCAATGATTTGTTAATGACTATAAGATTAATACAACAAACACATACCTTGGTTGTTGATGCTTGCTCCCTTGACTTCCTTGCTCCTTGCTCCTCCTTTAGCTCCTTGGTCAGGCTAGGATTCACTGAATTTTAGTTGTGGTAGATGGAACAAGTACCTTTGCAATTGGAAAACATAACATTACTCTGAATTCTTCCTCCTTCTTTCCCAAGGATTTCCTTTTTTATATAGTTCTTTGGAGGAGGCTTTGGAGAGGCTTCTAGATATTCTAGAGACCACTAGAGACTCAAATGATGTGAGTTCCTAGTCCCTTGAAAAAAATATCCAACTCATCTCTCACCTATCACCTCGTAGCTCCCCGATTCTAGAAATTTTACAGTGCCTTTCTTGTTGAACCACTAGTGATTAGCGAGGGCCCTTGCTTGTTGTCTACTAGGTGTCCCGTGAGGATATCCAAATAGGGGGAAAATCTTAAGAAAAATATGTATTATGGATTATATCTTCTTATGGATTCCCTTCTGGCATGTAGGGTGGAGATTAAGGCTATAACAAATGATCCCTAATGTGTGAGCTCAAGAAAGGAATGGATGGTCAAAATACATTACAATAAAATAATGTTCATATGAGGCAGCACAAGGAGAGATCAAAGGAGTTTCAAAATTCATGCAATCAAACACCAAGGATGAGAGTATAAATAGACCATCCACTAGGTAGACATACTTAGACTCTAAATGAGCATGGTTGTTAAACAATACAATGTAGATCCATGATATGAAATGCTAGACCACAACCATGAAAGAATACATAGTAGATCCATGTCATCAATAAGACCATAGCCATGAGATGATACAATGTAGATCTATGTCATGAACTCAATCACAACCACCAATAAATACAATGTGGATCTATGTCATGAACATAATCATAGCTACCAACAAATACAATGTGGATCTATGAAAAAACATATAGATATCAAGAAGACAATGAACACTTGAGGGAAGTGCCCCCGAAGTCTTCAAAGTACTTATGTACAAGTGATATACTCCATCTCAACTTGGGAGGGGATGAAGTAAAATAAGGATATTTCCCCAACCCAAGGTATTTGTCCCAAATCCCAATGGTACAAATCTACAACATGCGAATAGATGAGTTCATGTCGAGCATGGTAGAAATCGTCTGATTACCAGTCATTGATGTAAATCATTAACAAATGTGAGGGGATCCATCGATGATGAATATGGACCACAAGGTAACTAGTACAATCTAGTGAGTGTGAATAGATGAGCTAGTGTCAAACACTCATAGAATCAATTGATCGAGGGTCAATGGTGTAAACCCAATGTCGATCACAAGGAAGCCTACCACTGAGGACTGCAAGCTCCAAGGTACTAGCTGGTTTCTAGATCCATTTCCTAGATAGTGTGTTGAATTTGATAGGAAGAGATACGTCGAAGGAGGGCCTTAATGTATCCCCATTGATCGACATGAAACATACACCAAGAGATTATTTAAAGAGAGAGTATAAGTAAGTACAACTGACATAGGGATGGTCGAATCAGAAAGTCAACAAAACAACAGATTGTTGACTCAAGATTAAACTTCCCTTGAACATATAGCACGACACAGTGGTGACTTGGAAACAATACACAAGAGTTGGATGAAAATAGTGCGACAACATAGGAGGCATCGAATCACTCTCCATGATGACTGGAAGAGTAACCAGCTAGAGGAGTATCTCTGACTCATATTACTGGTATGTCTTCTAGGAAATATAAAACCCAACTGAATGATGAGGACTCAAACATGTGCCATGTTCAAGGGAGACTAAACTGATGCTGCCATGTTGAAAATAGATTAATGGTGAAAAACCCCCACTCTTTTTTTTTTTTGTATTTTTTGTCTCTTCCATGGTTTAACGAGCATGAAAGAATGACACAAGTATGTTTGGTATCCTTCATGGTTGAGCATGAAGGAATGATGCAAGTAAGCTCGATGGTGTCTTTTTCGTTCAAATTTAACTAGCCCGAAAAAGAGATAAAAGTGTACTCGATAGTGTCTTTTTTGTGTCCTTTTATGAGTCCAAAAAAAAGATAAAAGCATACTCAGCAGGAGAGAATGAGTGGCTCAAAAACATGCTCCTATGTTCCAAGTGCATGGAACCGACCTAAGCAATGAGGAATGAAAATGGTATTGGCAAGTGAGATCCACTCTTAGCAGTTGTTCTTCACCTGGGTAGGTGGGTGCAAAACGAAGGCCAAATAATGTAAGAGGAGGATGGTCATGGATACTGCATAGAGGTAAGCGGGATATGGGCCAAGAACAACACAACGACAAGAGACATGACATGAGCATCGAATGCATATGAAACCATTAATCAATAATAAAATTTTTGAATATTTGGAACCCCCACGGGATGTGGTTAGAATATAGATGAAGAGAGAAAAATGAGGTTCAATCTTCAAGTCATAATGGGGCTAAAGTAAGGATCCTAGGCCTACGGAACAAGTGCAACATGGGTACCAAATGGAAATCAGGGTGCTAACTAGGGTGCCCATGAAGGGTAGGCACTATCGAACCAATTACAATGTGCAAAAGGAGTGGCTAGTGTCGCAATCGAATGGGTTTAAACTTCAGGCATAATGCTGGTAGTATGGACGGTTAATAATGCAAAGAAGGAAATGCAGGGAAAAACCTATCCCTCTATGCCAATTTGGAAACACGTACCTCAAGTTCAGTGGATGTCGTCATCTTCATAAAAAAACTCCATGTAATCCTATCAACACATGTAAACTAGATTCTGGGGTCAAAACACGTTGTAAAATCTAAAAAAAAAAAAAAAAATTGGATTTTTTGGATATGGTATATATAAAACAAAGGCACTCAAACCACACATCTATGTATAAGGCACTATGCATCTTAATGCTTTAAGCAAAGTAGAGCCCATTTATAGGCTCATGCCAAGGATCTTTTTCATAACCAATAAAGTCATGAGCCGATGTGGGCATCATATGACACACCATGTCGGGGCCATGCCACACATAAACAAATTTCTGCGGCCGAAGATATTCATCATGAGTGGTTTCATGAGCTATGGAAACTCCTTGATGGTATCCATGAAGACATGAAGGAAGTACAAAACATAAGGGACACAAAAAAATTCAGTGGCAAGTTTCGAAAAAGATATCTGAGGTGGAAAGGGTCAAGACTAGGAGGGCTATTGGATGCCCTAGAAAATGCCCCGAGTCTCGTATCGAGACTCATCATGTTAACTCTCATTGGTTTTTAATCAGGAAGGATGGATTCTTGATGATGCTCATTTTCCCTGGGCTTATAAATGGAAGCCATGACTTCCAAGATGGCCTCTTCTTAAGGAAACTCAAAATCAAGGGAGTCATGTGACCTGAGAGAGTCGGCAACTCATTTGGGAAAAGTAGGTATATCACACTCTGTATGAGGATGGAGTTGTTGACCAGTATCAATTGATGTTGATGGGATTTTCAGATCGACAATCTCGACCGCAGTGAGAGGTATGGATGCTCCAGATGATTCAACATCCTCGGGATGAGTTATCACCCAAGGATCAACTGATCTGAGGGATCCACTGGTATATGAGGAAATCATGTTGATAGGAGTAACATTGGTAGTGGGAGACAATGGGGGAAGGGGAAATATTCCCATCATCAAAGGATCTTTGAACATCCCTGCACTGACGTTCATATAAGACTGTGTGGTATCACTGACAAAGGGTACGTTTGACCCCACATTGGATCAAAGGTCTGGTGTGGAGAATGTCAGTTGATTGATTGTCACTATTTTCCCTTGGTGAGAGAAGCGTAGGACCCTGAAGATCGACGAGATAATTGCAGTCATCTTATAGAACCAAGTATGCCCGAGTAAACAATTGTAGTCAAGAGGTGTGTCGACAACCTCCACATCAACAAAGACAATCTTACCACCTAAATTGATGGGTAAGGTGGTGATTACTCCATGGGGTTTGAACATGCATCCATAAAATGCCTTTAATAGTGTTGCAGACATGTTGATATTAGGGGAGCTAATGGCCTTCCAACAAGAGATAAACATTATGCAGGTCTAGGCTCCTTCATCCACCACAGTTAGGGAGATGTTTTTTCCCATAGTTCGCACTTTGATCTAAAAGGATACTTGATGGGAGAGCCTATGAGTAACCTAAGATGAATCAAAGGTCATCAATCTTGACTCCAAGGGATCAACCCCTCCTATTGCATATAACAAGGCTTTCTTCTATGTTGGGAAGCTTTGGAGGACTTCAAGCATAGACATGGCACATGGTGTCTGGGCTAATTCTTCCATAATATTGTAATTGTGGGTAGCCCACGTGTTAGGATTATGTGCCATACATCGAAGAAATCCCTTCAGGGGGGAAATCGATGTGTCAAAATATGGATTCTCTATCTGAAGAGGGCCACTAGGCTAGGATGAAGATGTTGGCTCATGCACATTAGGGATAGGCTCGAATGTGTCATAGTTCTTGGCTTGTGTTTGCAAGTTGACCGTGTGGTCACACATATAGACAGAAGCATTTGAGGAAGACCCCTCATGATGAGGGGTACCTTCCATTCCCCCTTGTGGAGGGGAAATATTTGTGGTAACCATGTTTTTAGGTCGAGGGGGGAAAGGATGGGTTAATACAATAGGATATTGGGGAGCCCGTTGTTGTGCCAAAAATCTATGGACCTCATCCTTCCAAGGACACTGGTGAGTAGGGTGGTCATACAAACAAATTATGCTGGGAAAACGACTCTTCCTTTTCTCTTTAGTGCCTCCCTCCTGGGTGTTTTGGGTGGAGGTGGTCCCTTTCTCAGTATTGATTTTTTTCTTTTTGTTCCTTTTCTTCTTGCCTATGGGTGTGACTTAGTGGAAATTTGACCCATCTGATCAGCTAATCGGTTCATAGGGGCAGGTGAAATAAAACAACCACACCATCGGCATGGGGCCCTGGGTTTGGTTTCTTTGGATCAGTCAATGACCGAGGAGAATTTGGGATGATATCATAAAGTGTACCTGACTGTGAATAGATCAAGTCCAAGTGTTCGACATGCAAAATGGCCTACTCCTTGGTGGCCACCCTGGCCAGAGCGACACCTTTGGAAATGGGTGGTAGGAGGGACTTAGTGAACCACTCCATAAGGAGTTTGTCTAGAATCTGAGTCTTAATCATCCTACATCTTCGTCACCACTCATGTATATGATAAAAAATGTGAGTGGCATTATCTTGACGCAATGAAGTCAAGAGATTTTATCCTATCTCATACCGAATGGGAAATTGGTAATGCATTAAGAACACCATTGTCAGGTCATTGAAGTTTTTAAAGGAACCAACTTTTAATTTAAGTACATTTAGCGAAAGCTATGGTCAGGGCTCTCTAGAAAAGATGCAACCTCACACTATCATCCATCAATGAGTTGGATGAACAATATAAGTGGTATGTCATGAAATGTGTGGAGGGGTCCTCTCCTGGATTTTTGTCGATTTTTGAAATATCTGATGGCAACTTGGAAGGCATTGCTAGCCATGATGGGTCATGGGCAATGGTTCATTTGTTAACCGTGATAAATCCGGTAAATCTAACTTTGTGAGGAAAGGAAATGATGCAAATGAATATTTGGAGGGAGGTGAAGTCTCTGAGGTTCCAAATGGACCTTGTTGTAGCCCTATGTTGGTACTACTTGAGGGTTGGGGAGCTCCTGAAGAGTGAGTTCCCATCGTGATGGTGGCACCTCTAGAAGTATGACTACTCCCAAAACCAAAGATTCCCCCAAGGGTAAATGTGGATCCTCTAGGAAAAACATTCTCGAAGTAAGTCCTAAGGAAGAAAACCCCAAGACTCGATGTGGTAACAAAAGGAAAACCTCCCCAAGGTGAAAAATTTCCCTCAAGGGATGTGCCCCCAGGGAAGGGTGTGCTACCCCATGGAAAGTTAAAACCTTCGAAAGTACCACTACCCCCATCCTGACTAGGGACATCCCTAAAACTACTAGAAATATTCCATCCAAAAGGTATAGCCACACCTGATGTGGTCGGACCACTCATAGGATTGGTGAAGGTGGAAGGAACTCCAATTCCATTGCCACAACCAAAGCTCAGCCACCCACTGGAAAAGAATCTGAAAGTGGGCAGTGATGTAGAAGGGATGGGCGTAGGGATGCTAAGTATACTAATGGATGGAAAGGATGACACATGCGATGTCCCCCAAATTGAGGGACCAATAGAAAATGCAATGGAAGGTGTAGGTCCAATGGAGCTAAGTGGTGGTAATGTAGACATCGTCGAGATTTCCCCTAGGGGATTGCCCCAGTCCCACTTGAGGATGGGCTTGTATGTTGAGCCACATTGGATGAAACACTTGGTCCAGACATGGTGGAGGATCACTAAAAAAAGAAAAGGGCTCACTAAAAACACTCTTACTTGAATATGGACATCGAGCTCAGTCAAAGAGGACTAAAATTTGGTGGAGGACATTTGTCTACCACCTTCACTTCAACCAAACTGGTCTCTTCAAAACAAAGATAATACCCTTTGAATTCCTTGTCACTTATGTCACACCGATTTAGAGGTGGTTGCACCTCCGAAATAGGCTCAATTCCTCATAGTTGACGGGGCTCGCGCGATAGTTCAACCACGATGAATATACTATGTTAAAATCCAAACACAATTCAACCTAAGGTCGCCCTAGAATTGAACTCAAAGAGCACATCCATAATAAAAACTAGGTTAACATTAAGGAAACAATGGGATCAGGGGCCTTCCAAAAACCAACTCTATGGGGGAGATGAAGTCCCCATAAGATTGGCTAGCGAAGGTGTGAGGAGAAGTTACGATTGTTTATGCAAAACAATGCAATTACCATTTTTTAAGACTAGAACCCTTCAGGGAAACTGATACCATGAATGAATGTATGCCCCAAGTACTACATGCACATCCCACTTGCAGTCACCTATGTGTCTCACTAGGAAAGGTCACTATGGCTTCCACCCAACAATAAATGGTCGGGTGAACAGTCGTAAGTCTGACCGCACGTAAGGGCATGGTAACTAATCTAAAATATCTGAAGGTGTTTACCAACAAAACCCCCATATATGCAATGATCAAAGCAGTATCACAACCACCAAAATAATCAAAGAGGGGTAATCTCCCTACTTGCCCCGATGGAATCTTGTGCTTAACTCTTGTGTTAGAGGAGGCTCCTAACACATTGGTTGCAAGAATGGATTTTAATGCTCTTTAATGACTCTTAAGTTGAGTTTTGTGGTCTTGTATAGTCTACTCTCCAATCCTACTCCAAGGCCCTAAGCCTAGAGAATGTTGGTTCGCTATAAAAAGAAAAATGTTTGATTGATTTTAGATTACACTTTCTTTTTATTATTGTTGCTTAAGTTCAAGGGTAGAGGATGAAACTTTAGTGATGTTTTGACTCTTGACCCAACGAAGCAATACAAATATGACAATGCAAATCATTCACTTCGATGAACTCTAGCTATGGGAGGGAGAGAGACTTTTTTTTTTTTTTGCAAACTTGTAAAAGTACAACCTCACATACACCAAGCAACCAACAATCATTTCAGATATGAAACCCAACAATTCTCCTAATGTATTCTCTTCACTAGTGCTTCAAAGGAAAATCTAGCATGCAACAAATCTTTGTCTTTTTAATATTTTTCCAATTGAAATGTAACAAATATTCCTGATATATTCAAGAACATACAATGCAAATGGAAACCAACAATAAACAACAAGAAAGTGGGTTGTAGGAGATTGGAAATGAGGTTGGATCATCCCACTCCAATATCTCTGCTTAGATCTCACCGAAAAATCACCTAGGATGATAGATCTAGTGGTGAATTGTGATTGCAAAAAGATAACTAACACAACCAATAACAAGTATTACAGACATAGGAAATATCTATATCTATATTTGAGGAAGGACACCAATTCTGGATTCTCCGGCTAAACAAAACATAGAAATAAGGAAGCGTAGAAGCATGAATTACACATGCCCATAAGGAGAGAGAAAGGTGGAAAGATTGACATCATATTGATGCATATAAATATTCATCAAGACAGGGAAACCAACCCTTATCATCGAAGTTATATACTATATAATATAGGTCTTGTGCATACAAGTAATGGGGAACATACAAAGGCTTTGGAATATTATTTTCAATCATTAGAACGAAACCCATCCCTACCACAAGCTCTTAGTAATACAGATCACTTCAGATCAGTTGGGTTCTCTTCCCAACGTAACTGAAATTCTCAGACAACAATGGAACCTATCCAAGAAATGGAAACAAACCACACACAAGCATTCAAAAAACCAACGGACAACAAAGTATGTGACCAAAAACACTCAAACAAAAATAGAGACAAGATAAAAAAAAATCCACAAAAAAACCCTATTTCTCAGAGGACAGACCTAACCTGAGAGTTCTAGACTATTCTCTGCAAATCTGGAGTTTTTGCAGATCCTCGCATGATAGAGAATTATTAACATGCAAGGGTCCTCGCGGGACACCTATAGTGCAACGAATGAGGACCTGATATTTTTTTTGTTTTTTAGAATAAAAGTATATGTTCTAGATCTATATCAAATCTCTCAGATTTACTAGATCTAAGCTATGAATCAATCCAAGGAAGAATGACAAGTAGACACAATCAAACAAAGGGAAGGATTGACCAACAGACTCAAATTAGAGAAGAATTCTTCCCCAATATGGTTGCCAGTTCTGTTATGGGATAAATCTCATAGGGATCTTGCTAAATGGACAACAAAATATCCCTAGGATTAACCTAGTAATCCTAGACATAAAGGGTTTTAGACTCCTATGGTCTTCCTATATCTATAGAAAACAATTCCTTTTACACTAAAGAAAAGTAGATCAACATATCTTTTTGTTTGAAGGTTGTCTCTATATGTCATGGATGATGTATATCTGCAGCTCCAACTCCAACTCCTATCACCCGCTTCCTGCACATAAGTAACAAACACTACCAATCCTTTCATTTCTTTGGTGTTAGGAATTATCAATCTCACTAGATCTACCTTGATCTATCATTTATAAGATTAGATCCAAACCACTTATGAATTAAACACATATAATCTGGAGGAAAACCAATGATCTATTAATGAATGTAAGAGTAATACATCAAACTCATACCTTGGTTGTTAATGCTTGCTCCCTTGACCTCCTTTCTCCTTGCTCCTCCTTTATCTCCTTGGTCAGGCTAGGCTTCACTGACTTCTGGTTGTGTTAGATGGAACAAGTACCTTTGCAATTGGACACGATAACATTACTCTGAATTCTTCCTCCTTTCCCAAGGCTTGAATTTGTTATATAGCTCTTTGGAGGAGACTTGGGAGAGGCTTCTAGATATTCTAGAGACCACTAGATACTCAAATGATGTGAGTTCCTAGGCCCTTGACACAAAGATTCAACTCATCTCTCGCATATCACCTCATAACTCTCTGATTCTAGAAGTTTTATAGTGCCTCGCTTGTTGAGCCACTAGTGACCAGCGAGGGCCTTCGCTTTTTGTCTGCTAGGTGTCCCACAAGGATCTCCAAAATGGGGCCAAACCTTAAGAAAAATATGTATTCTTTCTTCTATCCTCTTATGGATTCGCTTCTGGCCTATAGGGTGGAAATTAAGGCTATAACAATGAAATTACAAAATCATACCAAGAATTTATCACAAATGGGTACAAGATAGTATTTCAAGCTACCACAAGCTATGACACTCCAATGCCTCCAAACCCTAGAAAAGTCATGCACCATCAATAGACAACCCTAATTAGTAATACAAAATCCTAGGAAGGAATTCCACCAAGCTATCTAGCCACACCAATGGCGCCACAACAAACTAAGATCAACACCAACAAGTCCACCCTTGAGCTTTCACCAAGCTTGCCTCACANTGATCTATTAATGAATGTAAGAGTAATACATCAAACTCATACCTTGGTTGTTAATGCTTGCTCCCTTGACCTCCTTTCTCCTTGCTCCTCCTTTATCTCCTTGGTCAGGCTAGGCTTCACTGACTTCTGGTTGTGTTAGATGGAACAAGTACCTTTGCAATTGGACACGATAACATTACTCTGAATTCTTCCTCCTTTCCCAAGGCTTGAATTTGTTATATAGCTCTTTGGAGGAGACTTGGGAGAGGCTTCTAGATATTCTAGAGACCACTAGATACTCAAATGATGTGAGTTCCTAGGCCCTTGACACAAAGATTCAACTCATCTCTCGCATATCACCTCATAACTCTCTGATTCTAGAAGTTTTATAGTGCCTCGCTTGTTGAGCCACTAGTGACCAGCGAGGGCCTTCGCTTTTTGTCTGCTAGGTGTCCCACAAGGATCTCCAAAATGGGGCCAAACCTTAAGAAAAATATGTATTCTTTCTTCTATCCTCTTATGGATTCGCTTCTGGCCTATAGGGTGGAAATTAAGGCTATAACAATGAAATTACAAAATCATACCAAGAATTTATCACAAATGGGTACAAGATAGTATTTCAAGCTACCACAAGCTATGACACTCCAATGCCTCCAAACCCTAGAAAAGTCATGCACCATCAATAGACAACCCTAATTAGTAATACAAAATCCTAGGAAGGAATTCCACCAAGCTATCTAGCCACACCAATGGCGCCACAACAAACTAAGATCAACACCAACAAGTCCACCCTTGAGCTTTCACCAAGCTTGCCTCACAGAAGTACTCCAAGTCTCTTCTAAGGTTTTTTTGCCATAAAATCTAGGTGCTTCTCAAGCAAGGATTAAAACCCTAGCAGTTCAAATTCAATCTGTCACTAGGCTCTTCCTCACACAAACCCTAGCACTTTCCTTCCATACATAAAGACAAGTATAAAGACACAAGACTAGTTCATATTCAAGATACAATGATCTAATGAAATCTCACAATATTTCACACTAATATTACAACTAAAGACTCTCTCCTCCCTTTATATAAAAGAGGTGAGAGAAGTTAATAATATTAAAGTGGACTAGGTCCACAAACAACCTAATTTAATCCTCAAGATAAGGTCTCCAAAGGAAGTGATCACTCTCCAATTTGTACATATGTCAAGATAAGGCTCCTCAAGTGGTGCACTCTCTAGGCATAGACTCCAAGTGTTAAGAAATTCTAATCACATGGCTCCTTTTTCTCCAAGACAAGCATCCAATGCACCAATGCACCAATGCTCCTCCTCAACATGTGTCATGTGTCCACATACAATGCCAAGCAATGTGCCCTGAACCCAAGCATCCTCAAGTCAAGTGTTCATATTCTAAGGCATGTCAAATGGTCCCAAAGATCCTAGGGATAAGCGCCCTACCTCTTCATGCCTAGTGCTCCTCCACCAAGGTATATGCAACACCAATGCAAGCAACCGTCCTCCTCAAAACATGCAGCATGTAGAAGATATCAATGACACATAAGATGACCACTTCATCAAAGGGTGTACCACATCTAGCACCAAGTCCAAGATCAAGAAACCAACTATAAAGAGCTCTCCCAATGTCATTAACCAAAAGGTCTAAGATACAACTAAGGGGATAGGGTTTCACCATGCATCCCACATCACATAAAGGCACCCATAGCATGGTTTAAACACTTTCAAAGCGATCCAAAAGCTAACAACCTCCATACCCTAGAAAATGGATCATACATGGGTCATGAACCTATAATGTTGCAAATTTTAGAATGTAGATGATGAAACCCACACACTTACCAATCATTAACACAAATGCAATCGATTTGTGGTAAGATATACATATACTTTGTTAGAATGGTTGATAATATCACTCAAATTTTCAAGGGTAGTAGTGCTATAAATTCAAGGGAATGTGGTTGTTAAGAAACCCTACACACTTGCCAATCATCATCATAAATATAGTCACTATTCCAAACATAATTGGACTTTGAATTATTTGAGTCCTCTCACCCTCGTATTATTGAATTCTACTAAACAATGCTCTTTGTTTTTAAATATATGTGCTAAAATTGTAAATGATTCAAGTCCTTTCATCCTTGTATTATTCAAGTCCACTAGACATCGCTCTTTGTTTTTAAATAAATATGCTAAAATTGCAAAGGATTCTTATGTAATAAAAAAAGTCTTTTCATCCTTGTATTATTGAAGTCCATTACACAATTCTCTTTGTTTAAAAATATGCAAAAATTGTAAAAGGTTCTTATATAATAAAAAGTGCACTAACCTTTCTCTATTGTTTTTGCAGTGGCTCGAGATGGAACCATCACTAACTAGATTATAGAATATTACATGAATGAGGATCTAATGGGGTAAGTAACCAAGGAATAACTTAAAGGTTTGGTGGAGTCATTCTAAAAAGATAAGAGCCCAGGGCCAACTGGAGAATCTATTGACTTCTTTGTAGGATTCTGCAATTTTATTGAAGAATATTTGCTCGGAGTTGTGGAGGAGTCAAGAGTGTTAGGAAAAATTCAAGACTTTATCAACTCTATCTTCATGGATTTAATACCTAAGAAGGATGATCCATCATCCTTTGAGGGGTTTAGACCAATCTCTTTATGAAACACCCTGTATAAAATCATCTACAAAACTATAGCTAGAACACTGAAAGGGGCCCTTTCAAATATAATTTCAGAAGAATAGTTTAGCTTTCTCAACAATAGGTTGATTCATGATACAATAAGGGTAGCTCAAGAGGCACTTCATTCTGTCAAAACAAAGAATATGAAATCTATGGTGATCAAGATTGACCAATCCAAAGATTATAATAGGGTCAATGGGTTGTACATTCATCTTATTCTCATTCATATACATTGTTGTGTTCCTTTTGTTAATTGGGTTATGGGTTGTCTTACTTTTGTTTCTTTATGCATCTTCATTGATGGTTTGGCCTTAAGTTGTTTCACTCCATATTGAGAACTTAGGCAAGGTTATCCCTTGTCTCCATTGCTATTTATCATTGTCACTAAGGGATTGTACATATTAATAGTTGATTCACAAAGGAATGGAGCTTTGAAAGGATTAATATTGGCTCTATAGCATTTACTCATTTACTTTTTGTAGACGATGTCCTTCTATTTGTAAATGGTTCATTGAGGAAAGCTCTAATACTCAAATTAATTCCGATTCTTTATTACTCAACTACAACAATGGAATTAAACCAATAGAAATATGCAATAACCTTTAACAACACTAATCAATGATTCGTTGATTTAATTACCAGAACTTTTGATTTCCAGTTTATTGATTTTGCAAAGGTTTTATGTCCCTAGGCTTTATGTTGAAATCAAATGATTATGGTTTTCATGATTGGATTTGGTTGTATCAAAATATTAGGGAATTACCTTATGGTGTATGAGATCATTGTCTATCTAGACGGTGTTGATTGATTTATCCCTTCTCTCTATCCAGAGTGTTAGGTAGTTTCATTCAAGCCCAACCACCTCTGGTTCATTCATCACAAGTTTCAAAGGTATATCCAATCCAGACATCAAAAGGAAATCATCCCCAACCACTAATTTATATCCTCCTAAATGGTGTAAGGGGGGTATGTAGGTCAATGATATCAGTGCTCAAGCCGAGTTATTGAAAATCTAGTGTGTCTAGTTTAAGGTTGGTAAGGTATAATTTCAGGTAGAATCTCTAAAAATGTGTTGTTCTAGGAGTTGAGTTGTTAGTTCGAACACTTGACATATCCTCCACTCCTATTCATCATCACCATTTAAAAAAGTAAGGTCAAAGGTCCCCCTCCATTTTGATTGATCAAAGTGTTGTAGAGAACATTGTTCTAAGTGTAAGGAACTATTCTCTCATGTTTTAAGGATATCAAACTATTGGTAAGATACTCTGTTGTTTTTTATGAGAACGAAAGAATATAAAATTGGATTGAGTGGTTTTAATAGGATTCTAAGATGATATTATATGTCTCAATGATATTTAGAATATTGATGGTTGTACTTGTGAGGTTGGGAAGGCCTTCACTTTTCTTATTACCCCATGGTCTAAACTATCCCGTAAAAGAGGTGGATTTACCTCCAAGGAGTTCGTTACTTACTATTAACTAAAGTGGTAAGGGAAACTTCTAAAGTGTGATTGTTCGTAGACATTTCTGCCTACTGGTGATTTGACTATATATATGGAAGGCATCAATGACTTCTTATTTAAGTTAGAAAGAAGAAAAAACCCTAGAGAGAGAACTACTTCTTAGATTCTTTTAATATTTAATAGTAGAGAATAAGGGAAATATTATTCCTACATTTTGCCCATCTTAGAGTAAACAATTGAACAAGGATATCATTTTCAATCAATCAATCAATCAACACACTTTGGTAAGGGGAACTATCCCATTTTCTTTTGCTCTAAACATCTATATTATCTCTTCAAAGAATACATAAGGACCCTCCTGCTTTTCCTCCTCCCTATGATATGAAAGCTATAAAAACCAATAGATTAGAGAAAGTCATTTTTGTTCATTCTTTGAGAGATCAATCTCTTTTAAATCAATCAATCTTGTTTCAATCTTCTGATTTTACGTAAATATCTTTGAAATATTCTCAAAATTGTTTCAACCCTATATCACATTTTAAGAGCAAAACAACACATGAGTTTCATTTTCAACTTCAACTCAGAGATCATAGATTTGGATAGAACACAACATAGTTTTTACATAAAAGGTTCAAACATTGAATCATCTTAGAACATCTATTTCTCTCTGAAGAAGGAGAGTAGATGATTTTTGGAAGGATCTCGAACGAAAAGGAGGAGGTAAAGCATTGGAGGTTTCAAGGGTAAGGAGAAGAGAATGGTTAAGGGTAGAGCGAAGGCTAGGGCAGAGGGAAAGGCATGAGAGCCAACTAGGGTAGAGGGAAATGTAATGTCCTTAATAGTAGGGGAAACAAAGCAATTAGCCAAGGTTAATTCAAAACCTGTCGAAGAAGAGCTCGTTGATCCAATTGCTCCACCACCATCATCAATAAGAAATGGTATGTCTCCTCGTCTCATATATCCACTAATCCTTTTTCTTAGAGTGGAAGTGGGTCCTCCTCTAGCTCCTTATGCATTTCCTAATAACCTCCATAAAAATATCATAAAGGAGAGTCTTTAGGCAAGGGGGAATGGGCAAAGGATGGGGCAAGGGGGGAAGGCTTAAGCAGGACCAACACCCAAGATAATAGCATAAACAAAGAAAGCACCCAGGAGACTTCGCTAAGGGTAAGTTATTTTCTTTCCCGACCTCTCATCTCTCTCACCTGCCTCACTTCCTCTAAGCTCTCTGCCCTGACAAGATCGCATTGGCACGCTCTAACTACCGACATGATCACATTCACACACTCTAACTACCCTACCTAAGAAGAAGAAGTCGTGGAAAAGTAAAGTAAGGTTATCACTTAATAACATAAGCTTCTATGGAACTTGCTTATCTCCTTGTCTTGGCCCTAGCTAGTGACCAAAATTATATAATTAATTCACGTAATATAAACACTTATTGCCAATTTCTTTATGTTTGCCCATGTTAGCGTGCTGGGGAAATAAGTCTGCGCAATACTCATTTCTTAGAACTTGTCCAAGTCTCTGAATATATGATCTCTTTTCAGTGAAGTAATTACATATAATAAAGTAACTAGAGAGATAAGAAAGAGAAGACACAACTCCATAGATGTTGATTACCCCGTACTTCTATTTCTTCCCCTCAAATCAGTTGTCGAGGGCGTGTATGAACCCTGCTTTTAGAGTATGAACCATGTAATAGATTGGGAATAGGTTCCTTTACTGCGAGATGAGTCCAGCAATAAACTCTATCTTTCCTCTAGTGTAGTGGGCTTCTTACACCGAATAAAGACTTGCGGGTGAGATCGGGCAGTGTAGTACTTATATTCTGAGGTGAGGTAATACCATATATGAACCTAATATTGCTTGTTAGTGGATAGGATTTTCTTAAAACTAAGATACCGAGTGATGATATGCGGCTTCTATGAGTTTCCTCGTATACGCTACATCAACGCTACGCCAACTTTGATATAAGATACGCTAACATTATGCCAATGTTACGCCAACTGTTATAGATGTTGTGCCAAGAAGTAAACACACTACACCAATTTTTGTACGCACTATGCCATCATTTACACCCTAATTATTGTTATTAGTTGGTGTAGCTTTGGAGTATCCATCAAGGGAATAAGTGGTGCAGTAACCTTGATTCATGTGATTAAGTGGTGCAACTCTGAAGTAGCTAGCTATCAAGGGGAGACACAATGGCCTTTCCTTGAACCTTGAATTATAACTAGCCTCTTTCCTTCCAATTATGGAGGAGGATTTTCTTTGGGGTGGGAAAAAACACTCTCTCCTACCATCAACTAGTTTAAGGGAACAACCTTGTGATATTTTTTAAAACCCCGTATTTTTAACAACTTTCCAATGTTCGATTTGCTAAAACCCTGTATTTTTAACAACTTTCCATTTCCCCTTAAAAAGTCACCCCCAAAAGCGTTATATTTTCTCCAACCTCCTATTTTCTCAAGCAAGGTCGATATATTAGGGAGAGGGATTTCTCGCTCACCTAACCTTGGAAGGTGAGGGCCCAGTCAGGATCGTCTGCCTGGGATGGGCCTTACTCTTAAAATAGGTTTGCTTATAACCTGCACTCCTTATGTAAGTAATGTGTGCCTTTCCATTCCTTATGTAACACCTGCCTACACCTGATGTAATGCCTGCCAATCTTGTAAGTCATTAAGGATCTGTTCACTCAGTTTTATTTATGAAATGAAAGTAACGAAGTTGAAGTGAAAGTGGCCGAAAAGTGTGCAAGGAAAGAATAACCAGCTTATGATCAACTTTCCTTATATCTTTGATCAACATATGGAAAGAGACTCACCGCTTTAGTTGGAAAGATTGCCTCCCCACTTCAGTAGAAAGAAAGACTCAAGTCTCGTACACATGCCTTGTGAACCATTAGTCTTAGTCTCTTTGGTAAGTTGTGGGAAAGAATCACTATTGGGACTTCATGCTTCGTGATTGGCTTGCCTTCCCTATTGGGACTTCATGCTTTGTGATTGGGTCTGTGTGCTTGGGATCTTTCCACGTATCTAGGAGTTGACCCGAGCGCTGCATTAAATACTAGCTTCTTTCTCTTGCCTCAAAGGGTAACTAACTTATTGACCTCAAAGGGTGATATATCCTGTCAGCATGGGTAAGGTGAAGGTAGGGACTAAAAAAGATTCTTTCTTTACTGAAGGTGCCCTCAACATCTCGGGAAGGAGCAAGGGTAGAACTAATGGAGGGCACCTCTCTTCAAGTTGTTGGTATTTGTTAGGGATAACAATAAAAACCATTGGTTTATCTAACCACTAGAGGATCCAACCACTAGGATAGGACCTAGTGGCCAGGGACTATAGGAATGTTTTTAGGAGCCTATCTCTAGAGGAATTCTTTTAGGAACCAATCACCATGAAAAACAAGTTGGAGGCAAAACATGTTGGAGTAATGGAAAGACTATCTCCAAGAGTGCTTCTAACCATAAGGTCAGGTGCGTGCCTACTCGCTTAAGATTATTTATATACATCCAAGAACATCAACGTGGGTGGGGCCCTCTCAAAGCTATCTCAGTGTGCCTAAGATTATTTCTAGAGATCCCATAGTAGAGGTAAGGTTACTACCCAATAGCAAAGATACGGTTAATGCCCAATAGCAGAGGTACACTTAATTACTAAGAATTTGTCTAGTAAAATCCATCTCAACTCAACGAGCCTAATCCCTCTAAAGAGCCATCTCAAGCCCGGTTACTACCCAATAACAGAGATACGGTTAATGCCCAATAACAGAGATACGATTAATTACTAATAATTTTTCTAGTAAAGTCCATCTCAACTTAGCGAGCCTAATCCCTCTAAAGAGATAAAAGCACGTGATAAGAACAGGGAAGAGATATAATCCATTAGAGAGCCTGAAGAGATAAAATCCATTAGAGATAGAAGCACGGGCTGGTGATAAAGATACTGGCCTTCCTAGATAGATAAATAGATATACTAGCCTTCCTTGTTACTTATTGATAGGATCTATGTATACCTATTTTTTCAGGTATTCCTTCCTTGAGATAAAAATGTAGGGGAGATAAGAAGGTATGGGGAGATATGTCCTTTCGTTTAAACCCTGAATTTGCCTCTTTCTTTCAATTAGAGAGATAAGCCATTACTAGGGAAATAGACTTCCTTCGCGTAGAATTGACTAGGGAAAATGATTGAAATGGGTGGGGACATGAATTCTCTCCTAAAATCCAACTTTTCTTGCACTTTCTCCCTAGTAGACTCATTTATTGGAGTCACCTACTCGGAGCACTTCCTTGTTTTGAGAAGATAAATTCTACAAAAACCCTATGCATCTTCTAGATGTTGAAGTGTGCGATGAGTGTCGTGGCTGTGATTTGAAGGCAGAATGTAGGTGTGTAGTTGTAGTCTCTGTGAAAGATCTCAAGTAGAATAACAACATGTGTACCCAAGTGTGGTAAGATGTGTGAAGTAGCATGTCGTCCTTGTTAAGAAAGTGACCGTCTCCAGGAAGTGTTGTGGATAAGTGCCACCATGCAGACGAAAGGATATGGTGACTCCCATGGGTTGAATAAGAGTAGGCATCGACACCTGAATTGTCAAGATATCCAAGCATGGGGAGTAAATACATGGGTTCTTGTTGCTTATAGAACCTTGTAGTGCTCCAACGACAGTGAAGAGGAATGGAGCGTGACCTTCCACGGGTGTCCTCCAGAGTGGTATATGTGTGCTATCTCTCGTGTGATTAGAGTGGAGTGGGGAAGAGGTGTCCAGAACGGTTAGAAACTTCAATACAAATCCAGAAGAACATGTTTCCTCACTAGTGTGGTAACAAAGATATGATTGGTTGGTTGTGCCCTTTCTTGTGCTATTGAAAAGCCAAATTGGATGTCCACTATAGGGAGGAGAGCCAATGTACTAAGCAGGAGATGTGTGGAGGCAGTGACTGGAGGCTTGATGGATATGGTTAGCAACATATTGGGAACAAAATTGGTCGAGCAAAAGTGTAATTGTGTTCTAGGTGATAGTGTGAATCATAGAAGGTGGGACAAAGGGAGCGGAAGGCGTAGTCAGAACTATGGTTTTTAGTGTGGGAGAGGGTGTGTTCGAGAGATTAGGGCACATAGCAGTGTTGGGTGGTTGTGTGATACAAGAGATAGGTTTAGGGTTTGGGAGTGGTGAGGGGATGTGAGGGAGATGGTATTAGAGAGGAGTAGAAGGTGTGGAAAAGTGGAGTGATAGGCATAGATTTCTGAAAGAGGCGAGGGGTGGAACTAATGGGGGCATCAATAGAGGGAACAAAGGGAAATTTTTGGAGAAGATACAAGAGAGAGTGAGATAGTGGTTTTTAGATCGGCTGGGTCGTGAGGTGGGGTTGTGTTCAGAGGGAACGACCAAGGGAGGATTAGGAGCTGTAACACAGAGATAAGGTCTTGGTGTTGATGGGCAATGTGTTTCCATAGGGGGAGTAATAGGTGAGGATGGTTTGGATGATTGAGTGAGGCAGTGCTGAAGGAGGCGAGCGCTCTGGTTTAGTTGGGACAATTGAATACCCATGATTTGGTCGAAGGTGGGGCTATTGATGGTGGCTCGTATGGAATCTCTCAATTTTTATAGGGTATAAAGGAGTGTTAAATGTTGTGAGGGGGGGGGGAATAAAGAGGCAGGGAATCAAGTAAGGTATTGAGAGGGTCCTAGAGGGAGGGAAGGTATTATATTGGGAGTGCCATGAAGTAGATCAAACACACGAGTTGAAAGGGAGAAGCTGTAAATAAATGGAGAGTGGACTTACCGGCTATTTTTGAGAGTAGAGTTGCTAAAGATGTGAAGTTTCTTGTCAGGATTCAACAGATCGATAGGTTAAAACGTATATAATACGACAGTGAATGGGAGAACAATTGCTTGACCAAAGGAGAGGAGAGGACACAACACCTTAGAACATTTTCACTCAGTAAGTGGGAACCTACACAAATTAAGGTTATCCGAAGGGAAATAAGGAAGGGGGCACGAATGGAGCAAAGATATCACCCATATATATATCTCTAGCACACCGACCAACGTCAGTCAGTCAGTCAGTCGAGGCATGCAGTAATGGACCTATGCATTATTCTTTTAGAATGGACCCATCCATATTCTCCTGCCTGGGGTAGATTATCAACAAAATATCAATAGGTAGGTTTATAGTGAGATTGAGGCATTGATGTGGGCGTCTCGTCAAGCCAAGGAGATAAGTAAGTTACACCACCCTATAAAGACATTCTTGTCAAGCCATTCTTGTCCCATTCTCGTAAAGCTACCACCATTAAAGACCTCATTATCCTAGTACCTCGTTACCACTCCTTCCTTTCAATACATTATCATCAAGCCTGAAAGGCCCGAAATACCTAGATAGGGATCTATAAACTACTCTTTCACTACCTATCTTAGTACGAGGTGACGTGCAATATCTCGCTTTATTAGAGTAGAGTGGCAGGATAGGGTGTGGTAAGTGTCTTGACCTACCATTAGTGGGTTGCATGGGGGACATAGGAGAGATTGAGTTCCCGCGAGCTGCTTATAGATAGATCGATATATATCAAGGTAGACGAGCTGAGAGGGGCCCTGTAACGTGAGCCGATAATTCGGGCCTCTATATTCCAGGCTCAATCAGGTCTATCATGCCTCGAATCCAGATTCCCTCATCATTTCAGTACTATATAATATAAGATCCATTCACCATTAATAATTTTTATTTAGCCCAACTACTTATCCCTATTGGTCAAGCAACTTTGTTCCTCGCCCTTTTTGGGTCGAGTCACTTAACATACCTCTCTCTATAAGTCTCTCAATTGAAAACCAAAAACTCGTTAGTGATGGGTTCTCACTCACTAAGCGGGGCATGCCAACGATTGACCTACGAAAAAGGGAGGGTAGAGACAAGCCAATAAATAAAGATTCAATTCAAGTCAGAGGCTAACTCCGATGAACCCTACTTTCGAATGTTATCGCTATGTGCTAGGAACACCCTACCTTAATTGGGAAGATATTATACCATGCACCTTATTTGGGAGTCTAGATCAACTTAGAATACTTGGCGGTTCACCCTAACCCATTGTTCGTTCTACCTCAAGACGAAATCATTACTCCACAGAACATGTCTCAAAGAACGGGAATCAAAATTTATGTAGAGAGGCCTTTCCTTTTTTTTTTGCCTCTCTTGGCTCAATTACAACAACATGTAGATGATGGGTTCTGTAGAAAACGCAAGAATCTGAGCATTTGATTTTCCACCTGCAAGTAGGTTATTGAATTAGGGTCTCCATTCCAAACAAGACAATTACCGGCCTAAGCTCAAAGCATCGAGAATGTTCAATCTTTCTCCTTCCACCCCCTATGTTTCTCCTTTCACTACCCCCAATTGGTTGTGGTTTCCCTTAGGCCACTTCAATGTTGTAGGTAGCACACGAATGAAAGACTAAAATGCATCATGCAAATGAAAGACTCTTCGGTCTTCATAGTTGGGTCACTCGAGGATAACCCACTAATATCTTCTTAATCGAAGGATTATGAATTAAATAAAGTCCTAATTCATAATATAATCCTTTGTTACAACTTTCCTTACTGAACTTAATCTCTCAGGGCGTACCCATGACCTGTATATTGCTACATTGGCTTCTTCACCGAAAGCATAAAGTCATTAAGCGAGACTTCGTCTAAGTAAAGGCAATGTAAGGTAGACAATGACATAGTTACTGTTGGCTATTCTCTCACTCTTCGGGTAAGCAAGCAGGGCTTTGGAGGAGAAATATATGTGAGTTGGTTAAGGATTATTCCCCTACCCAGGAAAAGATCTGATATCATTAGAGAGAAAGAGAAAACATAATTCCATAGAATATGCAAAGTATATCTTTATAAAGTGTTGCTTCCTTGTATATATCGACTCGTCTCATTTCAAGAACTAGGGAGAGAGAGAATAAGGCCAAGTCCAAGGAAAGATAGAATTCATCCATAGTATAAGTATTGAAAGCGCTTTCCTGAACTCAATCTTGGGATTTATAGATATAAGCACACAGTGGGGGTGCCTTGATATATAAGGAAGACATAACATATTTATACAGGAAGGGGGCCAAAGCCCAAGAATAAACTAGTGTGCGCCAAGGTAGGCCAGGATAAGATAAGTGAGCCAAGGAAATAAGTAAGTGTGGTTGGTAAGTAGAGCGCTTTCCATCCCTTTACTCTGGCACGTTTCTAATAGCACTTTCCTTTCCTTCCAATCCAACTCAGGCAGGAATGCCTGATATTGGTCCCCACCCTCCATTTATATTGGGGGGTTCAGGAAAATTGAAAACATAACTATTGACAACAATATCCTCCGCTTACTATATGCATCTTAGCCACTTGATTGCTTACGCTACTTTACTTTTTCAGTGATTGTGAATGATAGATATATATAGCTTTTCCGCACTCGACCACAATGAAATGAATGACCTTTAGGTATGTACGAAACCATGTTCATTTCGAGGGACTAGACTATCTTGAAGAGAAAGAATCCTTTGGTGAGTGTAGTATAAGGAGGGGTGTTATTTACTAGTATATTTGGGCATGCATACAAGTTTGATTTCCGCAGTTATTGGATTCACTCCAATAGAGAGAGAAGGCTTCGGAGCATAATATCATAGTGTAGGGTTGGATGAAATTGTTTCAATGAATGGGAACATCGTTGACGATGTATGATCATTTTCTCCTCGATTCAATAAGCCATTGGGTGGGGTTTACCTAACTAGATGGAGCAATGATGAGTGCGCACACATTCCTTAATAGTGGGTGAGATGGAAAATTAGTAAAGAAACGACACACCATATTCATTCCACAGGTAGGTTTCCTCGCTTAATAGCCACATCGTTTTAGGTAAGCTCAACCAGTCTAACTGAAAGGTCCACTACATACCCACCCTCATCCCTCCGTCGTGCAATCCATTCCTAGTTGCTGCCCTCCGAATAAATAGCCCACAGAGGGAGCACAAATGTCTGACCCGTCGATTCTCTCCACATGGAAGGAAGGATTTTGTAATGAATGTATGTGACGATGCATCATATATTAGGAAGGAATGATTAGTTCTATTCGTCAAGAACAAGGAAATGGTAGTATAACACACCTTTCATATGATTAGGGCCTGAATATTTGGTGTGGTTGGCGGTGCTACACTTTGAAACTTGATCTACTCAGAAAACCAACCTATCAATTACGAAATTGCAAAAACACACTCCACTTGCTCGATGCGGGTTGAGAAAAAAGGGGGTAGTCCCCCCAAAATGATGTTGAATGTAAGAAAGCAACGGTAGATTTGAGCACCAAAAAACACTCTCTCTATTTAGCAGTCTTATTTCGTAGCCTCGGGAGAAACGAACTATAGAGGCATTCCTCTTGTCAATTTCTTCTTCAAATAAGAATATATATATTCCTCACTAGTGGAAAGAGGATAGGGTTGGTTGGATGAATGCGAGAAAATAAGGCTTCAAATTCACCCCTTCAAGGGCCTCGCTCATTAGGATAACGATTCTACTGGAAGGGGTTGTGGCTCGACTGGGCCTCCATTGTACACTCCTCCCCTACCATCTAGAGGGCAACCAGAGTGGGTTGTTCTATCAAACATAGATCTCGGCCGATCAATCATCAGATCCACAAAATAGATAGATAGAGATTGATGTATCTATTCCAGCAGGTGATCAAAATAAATGAACAATGCCTAGCCCAACCAATATGGGTGGGCATTACGCTAATAGTAGCTAGAACGAATATGAGTCAACTAAAACCCACTTAGCCATTATTCACTGAAATGGATGTCAAATGGGAATCATTCATCTTCGTTTAGAAGCTCTACTAACTCAAATGTAATGCCAGCCAGGCAATGGTGACGGTATCAATGCATCACAGAACAAATAAAGAGGCTTTGCTCGGAACTTGGACATAGTTATGCCAGAAGCTATCTATTAAGCCTCATCAATTATAAAATCAATATGATGGAATTTTTATCCTAATAATAGAAGAAGCATAGGTCGTCATTTACTCGCCTAGGAGCATCACTAGATAGAGGAGGTGGGTTGAGTGGACCACCTTCATTCTTGTTTCGATTGTTTGGGTATCATAGATGATGGAACTCAATCGAATAGGTATACCTGAAGCGTAGGTGGCCCACCATGAATATATATATATATATATATATAAAGGGATCCATCCAATGAAAGAATAATAGGTAGGTTCCCTATCCTAGTTGGGTAAACCTGATCGAGTAGTGAGCCGATAATCCAAAACTGGCCCTAACATGTTGTTGTTACCTTATATTGATTTTAAATGGCCACCCACTATTCACTATTGAGTAGTGCGCCACCTTAATAGTAACACTTACCTACCCTAAACTACTTAGGGAGGGCTCTGTCGGAGGATGACATATGTTCCCTAGCGAGAGATCGAATACAAATATATTAGGGAAATCGTAGGCCAAGCCCTAAAGAAGGTGTGGCACGAAGCCAACTTGAGATGAATATTTGTTGAATCTCCCTCCCTTATTGATGGGTTGGGCCCGAAAATGAGTTGCAATGACCCCAATATTTCTTTCTTTATTTGGAATCAATACAAAATGAAATGCAAAATCAATGAAAGAAACATGGCTTCCTTGGTAATCCATTTAGGCACTCAATTGAATTCTAATAACAATGTATGTAGGTAATATTACTCTTCACATACCTGATACGATCGTTGGGCCTTCGCTGAGGTGGAACATGAGTGTGAGAATCATTAGATAGATGCCAACCCAATGGAATATTCTTTGGGAAACCTGTGGTGGGCCCTTGCTTGCCTTGGATAGTGGTTCACAGTGCTGGTAAAATGACTGCTTCGTCCCAAAAAAACCAATAGGAAGGACCATTACAATGTACATTTGAATTCTGAAAGGATGATAATCTAATGACTAATATATATGGTGGATCTCAGTGAAGCAAGGGAAAACGATGTCTTTCATTAGTTCAATTGATCAAGAATTCAACAAGATGTTCAATTGTCATAACTCGAACAAAGGCTGGAAACTCACAGAGAGAGCATCAAGGTCAAACCAAAGTGCATAGCAGTATCAATTTGAAATGATGTGCTTCATTGATCAGTTGTCCTTCCCTTGTAGCTATCCTTGGTGTGTGCAGTAGCCCGTGGTTAGGGAACCCCCGCTTACAAAGGTCATAAAGCAACTATTATACTGGTAGGTTGGCTCGCCCTACCCGCGAGCTCGACCAAGCCAGAATTGAATCAATGAAGGAGGGGTTATAGGCAATTTTATCAGAATCCAAGCCCCAATGTTATGTCTATTAGGGCCTTAGGATGGTGAGCTAAGGGTGAATCACAAGCTTGGATTACTATAGTGTCGCATCAAGCTTTTCCCTACCCTAATGTTTGTCTACATCTCTATGGTTAATGGGTTTGGTCGTACTGTACTCGAAATGAGAAGTGATTGATCGCTTATGGTCACTCGATTGTCAACATATATATTTAGGTTGGTGAATGAATAAGGTGGCCCTCTGGTTCGAACTTGAGGTGGACAAGTGGGGAAGGCCGCTTTCCTCCCGAGGGGAAATGAGGGAACCCAACAGATAGTAAGTCGGTATTCATAGGTCTGAATACTTGAAATATCTATTAGAAGTCGATCTGAATCCCACCTGTAATATTCATGGAGGTCGAATAGTCGGATACCCGTAAGGTCCCATACCAACCCCGTATGTATGGTTCCATTGAATTGCAGCGGATAATCTTCCATTATTTTATTTGCCCAAACCCACCCTTAAACAAGGGGTTGGTTTTTTGGGGGTGCCCCCAAACATAAAGAGGAAAATAGTTCTTCTAGGTTGGGCCAACCATGTCTTACGATTTTGAATTGGAATGTAGGAGGGGAGCCCTTACTCGAGAAGTTGCAATAGCCTTTTTACACTAGTTAATTAGCTGCTAAAGAATAGTGGAGAGGGTGAGGTCCTAACGAGATGGTAACAAGGGAGGGGAGGGAAACTATGTTTGTTGTTTACAACCCCTTTAACTCGATTTTCCGTGCCAGCCTATAGGCTGTCCTCCGAGCTTTCCTTTGAGCTTGTATGGCCAACGAGTGATATTATTAGAAGGGTAGAAGAAGTAAGTACCTAATTTAGATCGATCGGTCGAGGCACCATATCACACTGGATTTATCCCCGACTTGGGTGAAAATATCCAACCAATTATTCTTGCGGGATTTCTCCCTGACCTTCTTCCATTCATAGCATGTGGTATTTCATTGATTGGCTTGATAAGCAGTGGGGCATACAGGGTTATCATCCCAATCCCACCTTATTATTTACTTACTTTCTTGGAAAATGTCTCTAATCTATTCTTCTTGGGCGGGAAACTATCGACCTTTGTATTCTTTACCTCATCACTAGCTAACATCCATCATGCGTATCCACCAAAGGTGTGTTGTTGGCATTCTATTTAGGAAGGGCAGGTGTGTCTCGGAGGTGGTTGGCATCAGACGTGGCAACTTGAATCTTGTTAAATCAACTCTTGTATATCAACTCTCTATGTCTTATATCTTTGGAATTCTAGAAAAGATATAAAATAAATGATTCCATTCCTTATGGACTCGGAAAAAATAGAAAGATGGCATCGCCTTAGTCAAGTGGAGGAGAATCACTAAACCAAAGGTAGAGAGAGGTTGGGGCCTAAAAAATTACATTTCTTTGGTAAAGCCTTAGGAACCAAGAGTTTGTGGAGACTTACCTAATGGGAAGGGTTATGGCACAATGTTATCATTCACAAACATATAGACCTTCAAAGCTTTGAAAATTAGATTCAATCTCCAATGAAATCACATGCTAATGTCTCAATCATTTGTAAAACCTTTGTTCTTTTTTTTCTCATAATTGGGAATTGGCTTGCATACAAAATAGGCGATAGGATGGAGGGATCCATGGATAGGGTGCAATGGCCAATTTCAATTCTCTCAATGCTTGACATAATCACTTAATGATCAAGGCAAGAGATTCATTGCAAATGTAGTAGACCTAACGCCAACCACTTTATGGAAACAATGTTGGTTAGGAATAGAGGCTTTGCATTTGGAAGGTCAAGAGCTAGGCAAGTTTGTGATATGTAGTTGTGCACTATAAATAATAGATCACCTTCTAGTTTAGTGCTCCTAAATAAAAGAGGTTTGGAAACATTATATTTCAACAATAGTTATTGGCAAGGAGATACTCTTCTTTATTGCATGATGTGTTGGATTGAAAACAAATCTCTTAAGGTACACAAATATCTTCCTTTGGTTGTATCTAGAGCCATATGATTAGTAAGAAATTCTAGGATTTTGAAGGACAAGGATGTATCTCCATTTTAGGTCCATTATCAAATCAAATTTCTATATGTTGTCATAGTAACTCCCAAGATAAAAGCCCAAAGATAGGTTAACAACCTAGAGAATGATAGATGTTGGCCATGGGCTATTCTTGATGGAACCTACCAAGGAACTCTGAGTAAGTGCAGCACTAGTGGGGTCATCTACTTCAATGATAACCATATGGTTTCCATCACAATAAGCATTATCTTTGGCTCAAACAACGTGGAAAAATGGAAGGCTTTGGCTATGCTACTAAATATCGCAAGGGAGAATGGTATCTCAAAGATTCAAATATTTGGTGATTCCAAACCAGTAATCCACTAGGCAATTTGATCTTTTGGTATGTAGAATGTAGCTTTGAGACCTATGTACAAATTGAGTGGGCCTAATGGTTAAAAACATGTTTTTCCTCTAAAGAGGTAACATATACTAAGCCAGAGGGGGGTACAATATGTACACCTCCGTAGACTTTAGTAGTCAAATCCCTGCGCGGAGAGGGTCCCTTGTCCCACAAACAAAGGGGTCTCATACACCAATTTGGTGTTTGGCTTGGTCGTGACCTTAAAATTATATTATTATTATTATTATTACAATCAAGTCAAATCGCTGGAATGCACTTTCGAAGACATTTCATATTCTCTTCTTTATAGGGAGAACAACATGGAAGCTAATACTTTGTCCAAGAAAGGGCTTAATCTGGAAGAAGGGGGCTGGAAGATTTGGGTAGAGGATGATAGTTGCTTCGAGAAGCACTTTTAAAGTCAACAAATATATCAAAAGTTAAAACATCTCTCCCCTCTAAGGCTCCCATATTAAGGCATGGAAAAGTTAGTGAAAGTTATTGATCAACTTCAAATCAAATATCCGTTAACGTAGATTATAAGTATCAAAGACACCAACAAGTATAAAGTTTTTCTTTCTACTTTCAACATTATCATTATTTATACGTTTTCATCCATGGCTATCACGCATTGGCATCAATAAATTATGTTTTTTATTACATTCATAATTCATTATCAACATGTATAATTACAAAATTTCATAATATGAATCAATGCACTCATGAATGAACATCACATGTCCATATTAACTCCAACTTTATCAAGCATAGATATGGATCAAATAAGTCAAGTTGCAAACCTTCTTGGAGTTTTCCTTCCTCCAAATAGTTTGCACCTCCTTGGATTTGGTCCCTTTAAACACTTGATTAAGTCAAAATTACAATATTTATATTAATGTATTATTGCAAGTATTAAGAAGACCTCTTCATATTTCCTCATCTATAATTTTCAATCACTTTTGTTAAACAAATCAATGTCAAGATTCTCTAATTTGATTAATTACTTAAATTATTAAACGATAAATGCTAATTTGTATTTTGTAATATTGAATTCCTATTACAAGACTTATATTACAAGACTTATTTTTCTATGGAGTTACATAGATATTTGTAGTTTTTCTCTTTGATTTGGACAAACAAAGAAGAATACAAGGACATATATACTCCCTTCATATGTGATTTTTCTTTCTTGTGAAATAAAAGTTACATTCTAAAGGTGTTACTTTATTTGCACATAAATTTATGTGTTTTTTTAAAGTTACTTTTATTATTAATAGTTTATTTAAATAAATATAATTTTTATTAATAAAATAGTTATATAAATACATTACACTAGTTTCAGCTATCTTTAATAGTATATATTTAAGAAAATATAACATTTATTATAAAATAATCAAATAAATACATCCAATGTACTCTTCCTTATTGTCATTATTCATTAACAAGATTTCCTTAATTTTAATATTTTTAGTTTTTTTTAATCATTGATTTCTAAAACAATGTTAATGAATGTGACATTTATTATAAAATAATTAAAAAAAATGCATTATGACACATCTTTTTCTTTTTCATTATTTATTAATAAACATTTGCTTTAATTTGATTATTTTTATTTATTTTTAATGATCGATGTCAAAACAAGACATCCAATGTCGTCTTCCTTATTGTCATTATTCATTAATAGGATTTTCCTTAATTTTAATATTTTTAGTATTTTTTAATCATTGATTTCTAAAACAATGTTAATGAATGTGACATTTATTATAAAATAATTAAATAAATGCATTATGTCACATCTTTTTCTTTTTCATTATTTATTAATAAACATTTGCTTTAATTTGATTATTTAAAAAAAAAAATTATGACTGATATCAAAACAATGTTAATAGCTTTGTTCATTAAGAATATTATTTTAAGGGGAGGCAAGTGTGGGGTTTTCTAAGAACTTGGAGGAAAAATAATTTTAAATTACTACTCGGATATCAGGAAAGACAACAATAATAAAGCAAAGGCTTATGCTTTACTCAAAGGACTTTAACTAGCAAAGACCCGCCAAATTTGAAAACTGAATGTTATAGGTGACTCGAAGATAGTCATAAGGATGATGGTCCAGGGAACCGACCCAAAAAATTTGAATCTAAAAAGAATTATTGATCGAGTACGTGTAGACTCAAGGTCCCTCAAGCCAAAATTCTTCCACATTCTGAAGGAAAATAACATGACAACAGACAAATTGGTGAACGAGGCCATAGGGAAACCTCCTGGAACCTTAGGGGTGAAGGGTGTTGAAGTCTTAGCCCCGTTAGCCTAATGCAACACATGACTAGGAGCCAACGCGCAAAGGATAGAGTAGGAGCCACTTGGAGTTCCAATGCAAAAGATGACAAGTGGAGCAGGCATGTGGCCAACACAAGTGGGGAATGATGGAGCAGACGGGTGGCAAGTGTAAAGTCAATGACTCATCGACCAAGAACAATCGAGGTTAACAGTTTATACGTCGTCCTCATTAAGGTTTCGGGTGGTCAGTTAATCCGTTCGGTCAAGATCGTGGGAAATCAAAGGATGAAGGCTCTAATGCAGATGGATCATGCATGCAACAACCCAGACACACAAATGATTAGACATGATGACGTTAGGTCCAGACTCAAGCTTGTTGATATGAATGTCTCAAGTACATCGCACCAGGTAGAGTTTGTGACTTATCTGTTTGACACGAACTCGACATTGTCCGTCACATGGGGAAATCTCGGTCAATGCTCATCCTTGCTGGGGAAAATTATATTTCTGGCTTTGGTAAGCCATTCTCACTCTACGTTCCCTCTGAATTGCATAGGTTGTTCTGTGTCAATTGTATCTCAACGAATTTCCACCCAGAGATTTTGGGCTCCTCCTCATTATTCCTTGTCTCACCCACCGCCTTGCCCTCCACCTTTTCATTGCTTCGCCTAGACCTTTACCCCGCGACCTCTGTTGATTTATGTTCCGCCCAACAATTTCCCAATTCATAGGAAACCCAATTCATTGCAACATTGCGTCCCCCCTAGCAACATGGAAATACCTAGAGAAGTCAAAGTGCACCAGAGTTCATGCATTTGCAGGGTGTCAAGGGATTTCTAGTTGGTTCTGTGTAGCAGGACCTTGAGGCAGAATGTGTGGGCTGACAAAGGACGTGAATTCAGATGGTAGCGCTCAGGTCCACTCTAACTTTTGAACTTGAAACCCTCTCTCAAAACAAGCACCTTATTGAAAGGCTCCAAGATGAAATTTATGCTCAGAGGAGTCAAATTGAAGAGTAGCACAACAGTCTGGAGATAATGCAAAGTCGATTGGATCAGCTGGAACGAAATCATCAACAACCAAGCACACCCGCAAGCACCCATGGATCATCCAAGAACATAACTTCAACCACATTCAACCAAATCTCGGACCTCAACGAGCCCCACCCAGACTCAATTTGGGAGCAGTAGGGACAATCAAAGATCAAAATGGAACTAGGTAGGTGAGTTTTTTTTAAATTCAGATGTTATGTTTTTTTTTTTTCGTTATATATAAACGAAGTATTCTATAGATTGTATTCTGTGAAATGCAATAGATGTAGTATATCTAGGGAAAGTGGAAACCCTATGATCACAAATTTTGTTTTAGCATTTCCAAGCTTCAAAGACTTTACTTCTTGGAGGTCTCTCATGGCCTTACTTTTGTATTTCAGTGGATTTCTTCACACTTTTTAATATATATTTCTCAGTTCTTGTAAAAAAAAAAGAATATTACTCCACAATAAAAAATTAATATTTAATAAAAAATTAATAAATATATCAAACTGCATCTCTCAAATTTTCATTAATTTTAATATTTATGATTGGAAGGTCAAGAGCTAGGCAAGTTTGTGATATGTAGTTGTGCACTATAAATAATAGATCACCTTCTAGTTTAGTGCTCCTAAATAAAAGAGGTTTGGAAACATTATATTTCAACAATAGTTATTAGTTATTGGCAAGGAGATATTCTTCTTTATTGCATGATGCATTGGATTGAAAACAAATCTCTTAAGGTACACAAATATCTTCCTTTGGTTGTATCTAGAGCCATATGATTAGTAAGAAATTCTAGGATTTTGAAGGACAAGGATGTATCTCCATTTTAGGTCCATTATCAAATCAAATTTCTATATGTTGTCATAGTAACTCCCAAGATAAAAGCCCAAAGATAGATTAACAACCTAGAGAATGATAGATGTTGGCCATGGGCTATTCTTGATGGAACCTACCAAGGAACTCTGAGTAAGTGCAGCACTAGTGGGGTCATCTCCTTCAATGATAACCATATGGTTTCCTTCACAATAAGCATTATCTTTGGCTCAAACAACGTGGAAAAATGGAAGGCTTTGGCTATGCTGCTAAATATCACAAGGTAGAATGGTATTTCAAAGATTCAAATATTTGGTGATTCCAAACCAGTAATCCACTAGGCAATTTGATCTTTTGGTATGTAGAATGTAGCTTTGAGACCTATGTACAAATTGAGTGGGCCTAATGGTTAAAAACATGTTTTTCCTCTTAAGAGGTAACATATACAAAGCCAGAGGGGGGTACGGTATGTACACCTCCGTAGACTTTAGTAGTCAAATCCCTATGCGGAGAGGGTCCCTTGTCCCACAAACAAGGGGGTCTCATGCACCAATTTGGTGTTTGGCTTGGTTGTGACCTTAAAATTAGATTATTATTATTATTATTACAATCAAGTCAAATCGCTGGAATGCACTTTCGAAGACATTTCATATTCTCTTCTTTATAGGGAGAACAACATGGAAGCTGATACTTTGTCCAAGAAAGGGCTTAATCTAGAAGAAGGGGGCTGGGAGATTTGGGTAGAGGATGATAATTGCTCCGAGAAGCACTTTTAAAGTCAACAAATATATCAAAATGTAAAACATCTCTCCCCTCTAAGGCTCCCATATTAAGGCATGGAAAAGTTAGTGAAAGTTATTGACCAACTTCAAATCAAATATCAGTTAACGTAGATTATAAGTATCAAAGACACCAACAAGTATAAAGTTTTTCTTTCTACTTTCAACATTATCACTATTTATACGTTTTCATCCATGGCTATCATGTATTGGCATCAATAAATTATGTTTTTTATTACATTCATAATTCATTATCAACATGTATAATGACAAAATTTCATAATATGAATCAATGCACTCATGAATAAACATCATATGTCCATATTAACTCCAACTTTATCAAAAATAGATATGGATCAAATAAGTCAAGTTGCAAACCTTCTTGGAATTTTCATTCCTCCAAATAATTTGCACCTCCTTGAATTTGGTCCCTTTAAACACTTGATTAAGTCAAAATTACAATATTTATATTAATGCAATATTACAAGCATTAAGAAGACCTCTTCATATTTCCTCATCTATAATTTTCAATCACTTTTGTTAAGCAAATCAATGTCAAGATTCTCTAATTTGATTAGTTACTTAAATTATTAAACTATAAATGCTAATTTATATTTTGTAATATTGAATTGCTATTACAAGACTTATTTTTCTATGAAGTTACATAGATATTTATAGTTTTTCTCTTTGATTTGAACAAACAAAGAAGAATACAGGGACATATATACTGCCTTCATATGTGATTTTTCTTTCTTGTGAAATAAAAGTTACATTCTAAAGGTGTTACTTTATTTGCACATAAATTTATGTCTTTTTAAAGCTACTTTTAATAGTTTATTTAAATAAATATAATCTTTATTAATAAAATAGTTATATAAATAACTTACATTATAGTATATATTTAAGAAAATATAACATTTATTATAAAATAATCAAATAAATACATTCAATGTCCTCTTCCTTATTGTCATTATTCATTAACGGGTTTTTCCTTAATTTTAATATTTTTAGTTTTTTTTAATCATTGATTTTTAAAACAATGATAATGAATGTGACATTTATTATAAAATAATTAAAAAAATGTATTATGTCACATTTTTTCTTTTTCATTATTTATTAATAAACATTTTTTTTAATTTTTTTTATTATCACTTATGTCAAAACAATACATCCAATGTCCTCTTCCTTATTGTCATTATTCATTAATAGGATTTTCCTTAATTTTAATATTTTTAGTTTTTTTTAATCAATGATTTCTAAAACAATGTTAATGAATGTGATATTTATTATAAAATAATTAAAGAAATGCATTATGTCACATCTTTTTCTTTTTCATTATTTATTATTAAAAATTTGTTTTAATTTGATTATTTTTAATTTTTTTTTATGACTGATGTCAAAACAATGTTAATGGCTTTGTTCATTAAGAATATTATTTTAAGGGGAGGCAAGTGTGGGGGTTCTCTAAGAACTTGGAGGAAAAATAATTTTAAATTACTACTGGAATATCGGGAAAGACACCAATAATAAAGCAGAGGCTTATGCATTACTCAAAGTACTTTAACTAGCAAAGACCCGCCAAATTTGAAAATTGAATGTTATAGGCGACTCAAAGATAGTCATAAGGATGATGGTCTAGGGAACCGACCCAAAAAATTTGAGTCTAAAAAGAATTATTGATCGAGTACGTGTAGACTCAAGGTCCCTCAAGCCAAAATTCTTCCACCTTCTAAGGGAAAATAAAACGACAACAGACAAATTGGCAAACAAGGCCATAGGGAAACCTCCTGGAACCTTAGGGGTGGAGGGTGTTGAAGTCTTAGCCCCCTTAGCCTAATGCAACACATGACTAGGAGCCAGCGCGCAAAGGATAGAGTAGGAGCCACTTGGAGCTCCAATGCAAAAGAGGACAAGTGGAGCAGGCATGTGGCCAGCGCAAGTGGGGAACGATGGAGCAGACGAGTGGCAAGTGTAAAGTCAATGACTCATCGACCAAGAACAGTTGGGGTTAACAATTTAAACGTCAGTCTCATTATGGTTTCGGGTGGTCAGTTAATCCATTCAGTCAAGCTTGTGGGAAATCAAAGGATGACGGCTTTGATGCAGATGGATCATGCATGCAACAACCCAGACGCACATATGATTAGACAGGATGATGTTAGGTCCAGACTCAAGCTCTCTGATATGAAGGCCTCAAGTATATCGCACCAAGTAGAGTTTGTGACTTATCTGTTTGACATGAACTCGACATTGATCATCACATGGGGAAATCTTGGTCAATGCTCATCCTTGCTGGGGAAAATTATATTTGTGGCTTTGATAAGCCATTCTCACCCTACGTTCCCTCTGAATTGCATAGGTTGTTCTGTGTCAATTGTCTCTCAATGAATTTCCACCTAGAGATTTTGGGCTCCCCCTCATTATTCCTTGTCTCGCCCACCGCCTCGCCCTCCACCTTTTCATTGCTTCGCCCAGACCTTTACCCCGCGACCTCTGTTGATTTCTACTCTACCCAACAATTTCCCAATTCATAGGAAACCCAATTCGTTGCAGCAATGCGTCCCCCCTAACAACATGGAAATACCTAGAGAAGTCAAAGCACACTAGAGTTCATGCATTTGCAGGGTGTCAAGAGATTTCTAGTTGGTTATGTGCAGCAGGACCCTGAGGCAAAATGTGTGGGCTGCCAAAGGACGCGAATTCAGATGGGAGCGCTCAGGTCCACTCTAACTTTTGAACTTGAAACCCTCTCTCAAAACAGGCACCTTATTGAAAGGCTCCTAGATGAAATTTATGCTCAGCGGAGTCAAATTGAAGAGCAACGCAACAGTCTGGAGATAATGCAGAGTCGATTGGATCAACTGGAACGAAATCATCAACAAACAAGCACACCCACAAGCACCCATGGATCATCCAAGAACATAACTTCAACCACATTCAACCAAATCTCGGACCTCAACGAGCCCCACTCAGACTCAATTTGGGAGCAGTAGGGACAATCAAAGATCAAAATGGAACCAGGTAGGTGAGTTTTTGTAAAATTCAAATGTTTTTTTTTTTTTGTTATATATAAACGAAGTATTCTATAGATTGTATTCTCTGAAATACAGTAGATGTAGTATAGCTAGGGAAGGTGGAAACCCTATGATCACAAATTTTGTTTTAGCATTTCTAAGCTTCAAAGACTTTACTTCTCGGAGGTCTCTCATGGCCTTACTTTTTTATTTCAGTGGATTTATCCACACTTTTTAATATATATTTCTCAGTTCTTGTAAAAAAAAAAGAATATTATTCCACATTAAAAAATTAATATTTAATAAAAAATTAATAAATATATCAAACTGCATCTCTCAAATTTTCATTAATTTTAATATTTATGATTGGAAGGTCAAGAGCTAGGCAAGTTTGTGATATGTAGTTGTACACTATAAATAATATATCACCTTCTAGTTTAGTACTCCTAAATAAAAGAGGTTTGGAAACATTATATTTCAACAATAGTTATTGGCAAGGAGATACTCTTCTTTATTGCATGATGCGTTGGATTGAAAACAAATCGCTTAAGGTACACAAATATCTTCCTTTGGTTGTATCTAGAGCCATATGGTTAGTAAGAAATTCTAGGATTTTGAAGGACAAGGATGTATCTCCATTTTAGGTCCATTATCAAATCAAATTTCTATATGTTGTCATAGTAACTCCCAAGATAAAATCCCAAAGATAGGTTAAGAACCTAGAGAATGATAGATGTTGGCCATGGGCTATTCTTGATGGAACCTACCAAGGAACTCTGAGTAAGTGCAGCACTAGTGGGGTCATCTACTTCAATGATAACCATATGGTTTCCTTCACAATAAGCATTATCTTTGGCTCAAACAACGTGGAAAAATGGAAGGCTTTGGCTATGCTGCTAAATATCGCAAGGGAGAATGATATTTCAGAGATTCAAATATTTGGTGATTCCAAACCAGTAATCCACTAGACAATTTGATATTTTGGTATGTAGAATGTAGCTTTGAGACCTATGTACAAATTGAGTGGGCCTAATGGTTAAAAACATGTTTTTCCTCTTAAGAGGTAACAGATACGAAGCCAGAGGGGGGTACGGTATGTACACATCCGTAGACTTTAGTTGTCAAATCTCTGCGCGGAGAGGGTCCCTTGTCCCACAAACAAGGGGGTCTCATACACCAATTTGGTGTTTGGCTTGGTCATGGCCTTAAAATTAGATTATTATTATTATTATTATTACAATCAAGTCAAAACATTGGAATGCACTTTCAAAGACATTTCATATTCTCTTCTTTATAGGGAGAACAACATGGAAGCTGATACTTTGTCCAAGAAAGGGTTTAATCTGGAAGAAGGGGGCTGGGAGATTTGGGTAGAGGATGATAGTTGCTCCGAGAAGCACTTTTAAAGTCAACAAATATATCAAAATGTAAAACATCTCTCCCCTCTAAGGCTCCCATATTAAGGCATGGAAAAGTTAGTGAAAGTTATTGACCAACTTCAAATCAAATATCACTTAACATAGATTATAAGTATCAAAGACACCAACAAGTATAAAGTTTTTCTTTCTACTTTCAACATTATCACTATTTATACGTTTTCATCCATGGCTATCATGTATTAGCATCAATAAATTATGTTTTTTATTACATTCATAATTCATTATCAACATGTATAATGACAAAATTTCATAATATAAATCAATGCACTCATGAATGAACATCATATGTCCATATTAACTCCAACTTTATCAAGCATATATATGGATCAAATAAGTCAAGTTGCAAACCTTCTTGGAGTTTTCATTCCTCCAAATAGTTTGCACCTCCTTGGAATTGGTCCCTTTAAACACTTGATTAAGTCAAAATTACAATATTTATATTAATGTAATATTGCAAGTATTAAGAAGACCCCTTCATATTTCCTCATCTATAATTTTCAATCACTTTTGTTAAGCAAATCAATGTCAAGATTCTCTAATTTCATTAGTTACTTAAATTATTAAACGATAAATGCTAATTTGTATTTTGTAATATTTTTTTTTGTTTGTTAATTTGTGCGGAACCTGTTGGGTACGCGATTAACCTGTGGCTTGAGAAACCGCGACTCAGGGGCATCTAAGCCGTCAAAATCACCCGGG